>BJCO01372628.1:0-11763 GCA_018326465.1 Flaveria floridana | reverse complement strand
CGGAGGTCGATGAAGAGGAAAAGGAGACCGGGTCAGTCATTAAAAGGAAAAGGACCGGGTCAGTGGAGGGAGACCGGGTCAGTAGCATTTCGATTGCAAAACAAACGGGCTGACCGGGCTGACCGAGTCAGCCGGTCAGGGTCAGCCCCGGTCAGAAGTAATCAAACGGGGCCTAAGTGTAGTCATTTATACACTAGATCTAGAGAAGAGAAAAACACACACAAAAGGTGTATCACTAACAATTCAGAGAAATTAAGGTTGAGTGTGGGTGAGAGAAAGTGCGCTCTTGCAAACTCCCTTGTATTTCTCTTGAATATCATACATATGAATGAATGAAATTTATACGAATATATGTTCTTGAATTTGTTCATCATTCATTCATCATCATACATATTCAAACTTGCATACAGATCTTCACTTGAAATCATCAACGGATCTGTGAGATTCCGCATCACAAATTCGATAAACAGCAACAATACGATTGCAATATTCGATCCACGTATATCGATTTTCACAGTTGGTATCAGAGCCTTGGCTCATTGTTCTTCAATTTTTTCTCAAAAATTTGAACCACTAGTTTGATATGCAAATTGTTGTTGTTTTTGATGAAATCAAGCTATCTTTAGCTTAGATTAGTTATTTCATGAAGATTTGCAAGTTTTCATATCAATTGAAGTTCATTTGAGCCATTAATTTGAAGATTTAAGCAAACTTGTTACTCAAGTCTTCAAATGCTCATGAACGTAAAATTCTGAGTTTGTTATTGTTTGATCGAATTCAAGCTTCTAATAGCTTTAGTTTGTGATAACTAACACATCTCTAAAGTTTCAAATCAATTGGATAACCACAACTCTTGAATTTGAAGATTTTTAAAAATTTTGTGTTCTTGAGAAAAGTTCACTGTTTTTAAGGAAAAATCATCAAAAATCGCGAATCTGATGTTGTTTAGCTGAAACTGATAGTGTTTTTAGTTTAGAAACATCAAATCTAAGGTTCGTTTATTATTCACAACATACAAATCATACATTTTGAACATCGATTCTTAGATCTGGGTTTTTTTTCTTCTTGGTGTTCTTCATGTGTTCATCATCTAAAACCAAGTTTGGGTGATGATTATATGAAATTGATTGTTGTTCTAGCTTAGAATCACTTATCTACAGCTATTATAACCTTTATTTTACCCAATTTCATTAGAAATCCAAGAATCAAAAGTTTGTTCATTCAAGAACATGAAGTTTGACTTTTTCACAGTCAAACTGTTTTGAAATCTGAAAATCAACCAAATCTTATGATTTAATTCAGGTTTTGATACATTTGTTCATCATACAATCATTCAAAATCATTCAAACAAACATACATACAAGTTGTGAATTTGAAAGTAGAATTTCATTCATAATCAAAGTTTACAAAGAATAGACAAATTACAATTGAATATGATTTTTGACTAAGTGTTCTATCATACACAGCTGATGAGCTAATCCTACAGCTGATGTTCTAATTCTACAGCTGATAATCTTCGTTTTTTTTGCAAGTAAGTGTCCACAGCTGATGTGTTACATCCTTAGCTAATGCCTTAATTCCACAACTGATGCACAACTTCCACAGCTGATAAACATTCATTTTGTCTTTGGTATTTTGCCCTAATGCCTTAATTCCACAACTGATGCACAACTTCCACAGTTGATAAACATTCATTTTGTCTTTGGTATTTTGCCCAAGTACATTCACAGCTGATGTATTACGTCCACAGCTGAAGCACAACGTTTTCAGCTGACAAACATATATTTGCCTAAGTGTTCACAGCGGACAAAGACTATTATTCATCAATTTTGTGCAAGTCTTCAAAGCTGATGAATAAACTTATCCACAGCTGAAACATAACACTCACACACAATCACCCGCTTCACTCACCATCATCAACTGTTAGTTATCCATAGCTAACAAACACACAAACACAAACAAGCAATAATTTGTCCACAACATACACAGCTCACATATACCTGATTGATAGCAGACGAACAACAGAAAAGGAGCTAAAATTTGAACCCACAGCGGATGAGAAATCATCTTATAATCTGATCACAACAAGCAAGTCCTGTCCACAACAGACAATAAACCTGTCCCCATAGCGGACAAACGATTAGACCCACAGCGGACTTGTAGATTCGAGTCACTGCGGACAGGACCTTTGAATCCACAACGGACGCATAGATTTGATCCACAGCGGATGAACAATTTTAAACCCATAGCGGATGCATACTCCTGACTCACAGCAGATGAAACACTAGAACATACAGCGGATGACAAGTCCCGAAATTCATAGCGGACGACAACAGAAACACACAGCGATAACAAGCATCAAAATACAGCGAACGAACACGTTTTGATTCACTGCGGACGAATAAAAGTGTTGAACCACTTGAACATACATCGGATGAACAGATTTCAAACATACAACACACAATTTTAAACCCACAGCGGACACCTAAGCTTGAATCTCACAGCGTACATTCAACCTCTAATCGACCGCTCCATCGCAAACCATCACCACGATCTGCTAAAATTTCCAACCAAATCAGCACCCATAGCAGACCGAAACCACATCGAACATTATCTTCATTAATCATCATCACCAATCTTCAATTTGGGTTTGATTTCCGACTCAAACCACATCATCGACCATCGTCGTCTTCGACCGGTCACCATCGATTCCAACACACCCCGCAGAAGCATCGACAACCATCGGAACAGACCATCGACCATCAACCAATGATTTTCAATTTTGGTTGGTTTCATTTTGGAATCGAAGAGAAAGAGGGACAGAAGCATCGGGAGAGTTTGTGTTTGGGAGATTTCAATTTGACTTCTATTTCTAATTTTGACCAGCAACATATATTTATCTTTTAAACATTTGTTTTTAGTATTTATATTTTGTTTTAACAAACAAATCAAAGCTTTGAAAGTTTTCTTTTAATTCTAGAAAGTTTTTCATTTGATAAACTTTTTAAAATTTGTTCTCGAAAGCTTTCATTTTGACCAACTCATAAACTTTCTCTCGAAAGTTTTGTTAATCCAAAGTTTGTTCTCGGAAGAATTTAATAATTCTTGGAATATTTTAAAGAAGTTGAATTATTTGGAATAAATTCATAAAATCATTTAATTTTAATTGATAAAATCTAAATTTTATTACTTTTAGTTAAGCTTGATTAAGATTAATTGAGCTTAACTAAATTGTAATCGAATAAAGTTAACTCTTTAATTAGACCGATCTAATTAAATTGAATTTCGATGTTCTTTGGATTCAATTAAAGTTTAAATTTGATTTTGATTTAAAACACAAACAAATTTTCAAATCATTTTTGTTGTTAAACGAAATGAAAAATTTAATATCATTCACTAACACTCGTGTTTTGAGAACCCGAGCTATCTTTCTTGCTGCAGGTAAAAAGAGGTTTCAAGAATTCAAACAAAGCAAACCAAGCTACAACCAATCAAACAACAGCAGCAAAACAAACAATGGTTGCAAACAACCAAACAACAGCAACAAATCAAACAAAAACTGTAAACAACCAAACATCAGTAATACATCAAACAATAATTCATTGTTTGACAACACAAACATCAAGTTGTACATCAATCACATTGTGAAAGAACTGATGCACTTACATTTTTGTGATCTTGCAAACTCAAACAACACAATGTCTAACGATTTGATAAAATGCATGTCAGAGATGGAACAATCTCAAAGAAATGATCAAGCAAAAATCAAGACATTGAATCAACAAAACATTAGTTAAACTCAAAAGACGAACCAGTTGCAAGACAAAATGGTTCAACAACAAATCAAGCTTGAAGAGATAACTGTTGAGCTTACAAAAGCTATAAACATCAACAACATAAACATTCCTCCAGTGCCTGAAATTCTTGAAGACAGAAAGATCAATCTATGCTCATCAGCATGCATAGATTAAGTTCAGGCATATCGGAAACACTGCAACAATATATCATACATGATAAAAGAGGAAAGAGCTTCACATGCAGAGGAACTACAAACTTCTGCAAAATAAATCAGTTCATTAGAGAAAGAAGTTGATAAATTGCTTAAAGAAAATCACAAGCTAAATGTTCATTCAACTGAACTCCCTATGAAGTTAACAAACACAAAGGGTAAAGTTGAAGCCAAAATATCAGAAACAAGTACAATTGAAACAATCATTAACTTGCAACATTACATTGAGCGTCTAAATCAAGCAATCAATACAAAAAAGGTTATAAATGCAGAATTAAAGATACAACATAAAGCCTTTGAAGATAAAATCAATTCTCTTTTAAAGGATGTAGACAAACTCCTTAGAGAAATATTTAGTCTTCAAGCTCAAGTTACAAGACTCACAGAGTCTTTAACAAAGACAAAATCAGATCATGCATCCACAGAAGTTGAACTTGAGAATTTAAAGCTGATTGCTAGCAAGTTGAAAGAACTAGTTGATGCATAAAGAGATTAAAAGAAGGGTACTAGAACTACATATCATGTTGTTCCTCCTCCTTACAATGATAACTACACAGAAATGCCAACATCAATGACAAGTCAAGTCAAAGAAGATTCAAATATGCATGATTATCATCCAATAGACAAACCATCCAACATCACTCAAATCACTTCTCCTGAACACAGCACCAAAACTTTACCTCAAACTAGAATCTCCACAGAATGAAACCTTTCTTTCTTGTGATGGTCAAGATGGAGATCCTATAAGTGATGACAGTCATGAAGAAACCAACCAACGAAACAAACAAACATTGACATGTATTAATCATGAGATTAAAGAAATCAATCCAAAACAAACATAACCACACAAATCCAAAGTAGCAAAGCCTAACAACAAATAAAAGGATATGGTTCTCAATGAGAAATTCAAACCAATAGAATTTCTTGAACCAGAATTTCCTAAGGCTGAACTAAAAGCAAACATTACGATAGAGTTAAAGAACAAACAGAGGCTTGAGGTATAAGAAATCAAAGAACAGGTCAAGAGGAAGAAGACCAGATCAAAAAGAAAGAAGAAAATTCAGAACAACTCTTCTACACCTGATCCAAACCAAACATCAACCTCAAAAGCTACATAAGAAACTCCAAAATAACAAACAATTCTTTATGAAACATGCAATTTAGATTCACACAACACATCTGAGTGTAAAAACACTAAGAATGATACATATATATGTCCTCATAAGAGAAAGCAATAAAAAAACCAAGACAAAAGGCTATGAAGTTTCAAGCAAATCTAACTTCATCATTCAAGCCTAAGGGAAGATGATCCAGACCTACTCCTTATTGCTTAGATTATGACATGGAGAATCATACCACTTTAGAGTGTTCATATAACAACTCTCCAACATCACAACACATAAGAGGTCAAAGATCTTATCATACATCAGAGTCATACTCACCAAGATTGGAGCATGAGTACTATAACAGACGTCATAGCTACTCTTCTACTCGATCACGTCGGTATGGGTATGATTTTAAACATTATGATATACATGATTATTAGGCACCAAGACATTATCCTAGGTCATACACACAACATAAGTATGATATATATATAGGAATAATGATGGGTATAATGGCTATCATAGAAGATCACATCCATCAAATTATTATAATCATGATTATAATTCTTATGATGAATATGATCGCATGCCCAGAAGAAACAAACATAATCAAGGACAAAGACTTTCAAAAACCAAACAAATTCCTTTTGTTAAACAAGCTAAAGTTGAGTCAGTTGGTTTAAAATCAAAATAATGTTGGAGAAAGAAAACAATTTCAGGAGGTGAATCTGATACATCATCAGATAAAGCAAAATCATACACATACAAGCAAGTCACGTATAAAGATACTAATGGACAGCTCAGGACAGTAATGGCCTGGGTTGAAATATCTAACTGATTTGCTAGTGTGATAGGGACAGTTACGGAGACCTGCCAACCCAAGAAGAGTTAGAAGTGGCTGATCCCTTCCCATGACATGAATGTTCTTCCTGCTCATGATGTTTATGATGCAATTGAGCCAAATGGAGCAGAAATTAATCAGAATTCAATGTAGGATATAAATCACTCACAGAAACTATGATGGCAATGCAAGAAACAACAGATGTTTCATTCCATCTGATTAGTCTGAGTATATTGCTTTATGGACTAAATGTTGATGATCTCTATTGAATTGATAACACACATGCTATTTCTTTATTTTCTCAAAACCAAAAATCCTCAAAAATTAGAAAATCAAGAAAAGTCCAAAAATATTATTTTTGAGTCTTCCTGCATTTACATGATAAATGATAGTACACTCATCTATTATCTTCTGCATCTATTTTTTAAATTAATAAAGACAGACAAGACTTTGTTTGATATGTCAGAAGGCTCAGCTTGGATTAAAGATAAGCATATTTGTGATGAACTAAATCAATATGCATTGTGGACCAAAAACCATCTTAGGGTATTGGTAACCAATGACTTTTCCAAGTGTTTGCTTGTGTGGTTACCTAAACACACCATGAGAAAAAGGTTTATAAATTTATCATTGATAAAAGCATCTGTTTCTCCTTTATTGTATATAAATACAGACCTGGAATAAACATAAGGACAATGTTATGCTGAGCACATACCTAGTTGACCTTACACTAAAAGTGTTGATGATAAAGAGAATCCTAATATGGATCAAAGCGAAAAGAATCCCAATAAGGATCAACTTCCAATATGAAGTATAATAGAATCATAATACGGATCAAATATAAAAGAATCCCAAAGTGGATCAAATCATGAGAATTTATGCTCTAAGTAGCCTGGTTCAGGTTGCAATAAAGTGTCACCTTGCATTTTATGAGGGGGGTTATTCTTCCATACTTCTAAGTGTGGGGTACTCAATTAACATATCTAATCAAACCTAAACATGATAAATATCACAAAGTGTTGAAAATAAATTCTTGAGTGAGTTTAAGTGGGCAAACATACTTACAATCAATTTTGTTCCTTGTCTATGTCTATCCAATCATTAAACATTCTTAGATGTCGATAATTTTGGATTAGTATGATCTCATTGCAGTTGAAGGATTCATGCTTGTAAATATCTTAATTTTAAAAAATCTAAAATACCAAAAAAAATTGTCATTTTTAGTATTTTTCTTAGTTTTGGTAGATTTACATGTGTTATTGATTTAGGAATGAAACTTCCATGCAATACCTCTGCCGAGAGGATTTAGACTTTTGCAGGTGATGAATTGCATGACATGCCTGAGTTTCTTATTCAGTTCAAGATGTCAAGAGAACACTACTGCTTCCTTCAAAGATCTGCTGCCAGTTGCTGAGAACTAAGAATCCTCCTCTTGGTGTCTCATACATAAAAGTTCATCATCCTCCAAAGCTTTTGTTGAGGTAGAGTATATGTTAAGTTTAAGAATTTCTTATGCTTCTCCTTCTCTTCTGAAGTTGAGATAAAGATGCTGCTATTGCTACCTATGCAATCTACAGTGTATGCAAATGGGTGTATCTTCAAGTCTTTAAAATAAGACTAGAAGATCAAGCTGATGAAACATATATCAAGTGCCGAACCAAAGTCTTTATGTGTCGAAACAAAGCCATTTTCTCAATGCCTTTTTAGGAAGCTTCTAAGAAGATGCTACCAAAAAGGAAGAGAAGACTGCACTTCAAGACCGCACATCAATCAACATCTATGGTTTTGATAATCATGAGGTTTTGACAACATCATCTTAGGGAGAGTACTGTTAGACTATTTAAAGATGATACTTAGCAAAACCTAAGTGCCAAATCTCATGATGATTACCAAAACTGATACGGTGAATATATGCAAAATATATGATCAAAACGAAGAAAATTGACGAAAGTCAAACCTGGTCAAACTTGGCAACCATGGTCAAAGTCAACAGCCAATATCAGCGATCGTCCCGAATGATGTCAGCACCCGGCAGTCACGCATAAGCAATAGAGAATTTATCAGACTTAGAACTATATTTGTGTAATCATTTTGTGCTTAAATGTAATTTTTTCTTATTTTTATAAAAAGTATAAATGACTAAGTGTAATCATTTATTCTCCGGATCTAGAGAAGAGAAAAACACACACAAAAGATGTATCACTAACAATTCAGAGAAATCAAGGTTGAGTGTGTGTGAGAAAAAGTGTGCTCTTGCAAACTCTCTTGTAATTTTCTTGAATATCATACATATGAATGAATGAAATTTATATGAATATATGTTTTTAAATTTGTTCATATTTCATTCATTATCATACATATTCAAACTTGCATACAGATCTTCACTTGAAATCATCAACGAATCCGTGAGATTTCGCATCACAGATTCGATAAACGGCAACAATACGATTGCAATATTCGATCCACGTATATCGATTTCCACACACGGTGGTAACAGATAACGAGCAAAGTGGGTTACAAAGAGTCTGGGGGGAACATGAGTGAAGTCGTTGATGGGGTAGTGTTCGGATTCAATTATAGGGAAGGTGCTTTGTGAGCCATGGTGGTGCAGATAGTGGTCCGAGAAGGTGAACCGGTGGCGGTTGATGGTGGAGAACATGAGGGCTTTGAACCATGTTATTCCGGTTTCATGAATGATGCTAAGAAGATATCAGAGGGTTGAGGTTTGAAGTAAGTGTTGAGAACTAAGTTTGTTTTAAGGGTTGTAGGCTGTAACCAGTAGGCTTTGTAGTTGTAGAGGTATTGTACCCTCCATCCGTTGCTTTTGGTAGGGTTTTCATCATGCGGTTATACTTCTTGTAGATTTTGTTGTACTCTGCATCTTGTTTTGAGTTTGCTGTTATTGGGAGAGATGGAGAACTCGACATGATGAAGAAGGTCAAGAGAGTTAGATGGGTTATGTTTCAATTGCCCTATATATTGATGACACTATATCATGGTTGGTTGAAGCCCTTTCTAGATGAAACATGTCGCGTATTTTATTTTATGCACTTTCTAAATCTTTATATGTTATCTACCTATGTGTTGTATGATATATAATATGTTTGCTATTACTTGCTATTGATTGCTATTGCTATTGCTTTTGTTATTGAGTCGGACGTCTCTTTGGAAGCGGTCTCTCTATCCCCCAAGATAGAGAAAAGACTCGCCACCAACTACCATTCCCAGACCCTACTCTTGAATGAGATATACTGCATATGTTTGTTTGTTTGTTTCTTACTATTTCATGGTTGGTAGAACATGCTTGAAATGAAATTTATATTTCTAAATTTTTAATAATTAGGGTGTGCTAAATAAATTTTAAAAATAACTTTGAAAACCATTTAATTTACTCTATATTCATTGTTAGTTACTAGAAATTATGACAGTAGTGATTTTTGTTACGCGTATTGTGACACTAACATTAACGTGATTAAATACAATAAAGAAACGTGTAAAGTTGTTGTGGTTCGTTATATATAAGAAAAGAGTATTATGGCTATTACGCTGTGACGTAAACACGACCCTAACAACGAAACAAAAAAATCGCTCAAAAGAAAAAAGAAAGTAATTGGAAAAAAATATAAAAAATATATAAAATAAAGATAAAGTTCAACCCATTACCTCAAACCTACTACATCAAGTTTAAAGTCTTGACAACTAACCACTCCCACCAACTTTAGTTAATACGTGTAAAGACACAAGTTCTAAATTGTGTAGCAGTAAGATTGAACCGGTGGCTTTTTATATTTTTTATTGCAGCAGTTACTAATATTTGTAGCAGTAAGATTGAACCGGTGGCTTCCTATTCAACAATGACCTTGTTAGAAAGCACTAAAGCATACGAAGCAGAAAATCGTAAAGCAGTAAGATTGAACCGGGCTTGTGTTTGACACAATTCACTTAAACAGATTCGTCGTCTGTTCCAAGGGTACACCGGTTCGTAATAGTGACGGTGCACTGCTGGACTGACCACTTGCCTGAAATATGCTTGAAATTAGAAAAACGATGATAATCAGTGTGTTGTATATAAGTATCTAGCAATGAAAGATAATGTGTTATTTATGCATGAAAACAACAATTAAACATAATGTGTTATTTATGCACGAAAACAACAATTAACTGCTGCAATAAACAACAATTAACTTCGTGGAAAACGAAATGCCAAAAGCCACAACCGTTATGAAAAACCCAACAGTTTCTAGAGGAAAAATAAACCATAACGGATTGGTGAAAAAAAACGGCTTCTCGCGGACCCGGTTTTTCGGCGCGGCATTCGTGTCCGCATGTTGTGCGCGGGCGACCCAAATTTTCCAGCCAGAAACCTGTTTTCGCACTCCCCTGCGCGCGGGTAGGTCATGGTGTAAAAGGTATCATAAAGACATTCAATACCTTCCATATTGTTTTCACTTATAAAAACATAAAATTTCATTTGTCACACCAATATGGAACAAGAGTAGAGAGACTTCCTTTCACACCCTTATTTCCCAACAAAAAGAGTATTATGGCTATTACGCTGTGACGTAAAATCGCTCAAAAGAAAAAAGAAAGTAATTGGAAAAAAAATAAAAAATATATAAAATAAAGATAAAGTTCAACCCATTGCCTCAAGGGTCCTAATATCTAGACACCCACCCAGATAAATCGACACCCCCTATACGCCGCATATGGGTCCATACGCGGCGTATAGGGTCGAATGCACTGAAAACGAGGAAAATTCAGGGGGGTGTCAGAGAGCTATACGCCTCATATAACCCTATACGACCCCCCTATACGACACATATAGGGCTATACGACACGTATAGCTAATTTCGACACTAACTACGAGGAAAAATTCAGGGGGCTGTCAGGAGGTTATACGCCCCGTATAGGGCTATACGACCCCCCTATACCACGCGTATGGGGCTATACGAGCCGTATAGAAATTTTAAGGTGTTGATTTAAAATAATAGGGTGTTTATTTAAAACGACCTTGCCTCAAACCTACTACATCAAGTTTAAAGTCTTGACAACTAACCACTCCCACCAACTTTAGTTAATACGTGTAAAGACACAAGTTCCAAATTGAATAATAGACGGTGGCTTCCTATTCACCAATGACCTTAGTATATAAAGGTACAGGAAATATTAATGTAATTTTTTATGCGTAAAGAGGGATTAATTCTGATAGTAAAATTTTATTTGATAACATAAAACGATGTTATTGAATTAATTAGTAATTGTTAAGATTTTCCGTGAATTTTAAATATTAATTAACAAATGCTTATTAATTTACTAATTAGATTTTTCAATTTATATATCAACTAGGTATATAACCAACGGCGCGTTGCGCCTCATAAGGCTCAGAATATGCGGGCTCGTTGCGGCTGCAAATTGTTATTTACCACGCCAGAACAACAAAGTCACGCCTACTTTTTTATCATCATCGCCTTTAAACCATCAAAAAAAATTGTAACTGGTTAGAGGCTAGATCGGCATGCGTATTTTCCAACAACAACCAAACTCATAGCCAGTCTCATTAATCAAATACAAACTTAGAACTTGGTCTCAGACGTGTCAGGTCGTCGTCATCGACATAAATCATCTTTGTCACAGTGATCATAGCAATGCTTACAACTAATGGGTCCCGCAATCATAACCGATTCAGTGACGTCTCAGGGAAACAATCATCGATGTACCACAACCACCATCATCAATTAACCAAAAACAAATCAATGTAAGACCCTAATGACCTCAAATCATCGATGTACCATAGCCACCATCATCAA
>BJCO01372626.1:0-14325 GCA_018326465.1 Flaveria floridana | reverse complement strand
CAAAGAGCTCCCGCGTTTTCGCAGGGTCCAGGGAGGGTCCGTCCCATTTAAGGGAAGATGTACGCGGTCTTTCCCCCACATTTTGTGGGGAGGCCGTTTCCACGGATCAAACGGGTTGAATGTTATATCTATAATCATAATTGTTGCCCTATTTATTCATAAAACATAAAAAATACTAGACAAAAAATTGATCACGAGTCAATCCAACCCAACACCCGGCCCTTGTCGACCTGTACTAAAAATGGTGTGCTTTAATCATCTTGCCACCTCTAAGAGATAGCATACTAATTTGATTACAAAAATTAGCGAATAATAATAAACATCTTTTTCTTGATTAAACCATATTGGATTCTGTAAGATTTTTAATATGCTTTTGGGAGACCCTCAATGTGTTTGAGCCGTGATCTGTTTGACCAGTTCATATACATCTAGTTTTATTTAATTTAACAATTTGACCCGTTGGAGATAAGATAGAACCCAAATCAACTCATTCACTGCAGACAGCTATACAGATTCAAGTTGCCACATTTACATCCACCTTTTATTAATCCAAAACAAGTTAATATGGACTATCATTTTCATTTCGTTTCTTCAGTGATGTCATTTCTTTAGCAAAGAATAACGCGTATCTTCATGTTCAACTTGATCAGACAACAATATCTCAAGTAAGCCTCAACCTATATCGTATTGCTCTACCTTTTTCTTTTACTTAATTTGCATAGTTGTGAAATGGATTACTATAGAAATATCTTTAGTTTTGACCAAAATCGATGTTTACTATGTTCACATTGGGCTAATGTCATAGAATAGCAACACGCTTAGGTTGGTGGTCCATTTTGGTAATCATACTCGATAATATCCCAACCTTGTAACTATAATTTTTTGAAATGTACCAGTTTAATAATTTTGTGGGCGTGCAACCGGTTTAGCCTGTGGCGAGCCACCTCGTCAGATATTGGGCTAATGCGGTAATTATACTTTTGTGGAATAAGTGTAGTTTGGTAATTATACATTTTTTTATTTCAAATAGTTTGCTAATTTAGTAATAAGCCACCTTATCTGAAAAGTGTCGCATAAGCAAAAAAAACTGGTAATCTAGTTATCAGATTAGCTCATTTCAGAAAGTTATAATTACTGGTCGGGACATTATTCAGTATAATTACCACAACGGACCATCAACCTAAGTATTGTATCCTATGACATTAGCCCTTTGATATTTGGCTTTTTTTGTAATGAAAAAAATTGGGTGATAATAGTTGTTCATCCTAAGGTTGTACGCTTTCAGTGTAAATAAATATACAGCCAAACAGCAATCACACAAGAGTTTAAAATTGTAAATATTTTGCTTCATGTATTATGTCTTTAGGTACTACAGCTCGTAGATACAAATACGCGTGGTAGGTATGCGATATGCACGCGCTCGGATTCCTTGTATAGGGTCATTGGTCTTCTATCAGATCCAGGTATAGTTTCTACCCTTTTCTATATCCTCAATACAATATTTTTCATTTACAGTTTCATTGTTTATAATCTTATTGAGGAAGAGTGCATTGTTTGAATTATATATTATAAAAAGCTAAGAGAATTGATAAAAAAAATTATAAAAGATATATTATATAGATGATAGATTATCCTTTGTTGTGATTTAAAGTACTTGAACAATATATATAAGCACAGGATGTCTTTTTTATAATGTCATATATTAAAGTAAACTTCATTAAACTTGCGCGCATTTAGAATCGCATAACAAATTTCAGAACATGCTTTCAAACACGCTTGTTAATGCTTTTGTGTTTTTTGTTGCAGGGATACGACGTGTGGTGGTTGTTGAACCAGGCACCCGTTACGTGTTAGGTTTAATTACATTGAGAGACGTATTTAATCTCATTTTTAGAGATTTTTCTTAAATATGCATTTGTTGTCATTTTAAATAGGGTTGGTCATGGTTTAATAATTGTTGCCTTTTATACTGTAGAGGAGGTTGTGAATACACTTCTTTTTGTAATTATGAACACAACATGACCCGTTTGAAGATTATATTTGATGATATAATTATTTACAAACTTATCCATGATGTGTAGCTATGAATTAACACACTAAGATTCTAATCTAGAACAACAAACCTTATAGTGTTACAATGATATTACTAAGAACAATTTCTTGCAAATTTTCTCTCAAGCTCTGTCGGGGTGCTAATATTGTACGCATTCGTGGGGTCTTGTTGAATCAAAGACTCGACGGTGGTTTGTTCCAAACTTGATCCCTAGGCGGATGTGTGAGGTTAAGATTCAATTCCCTTGACGTTAGAGATCCTCGTAAGCTGCAAAACAGCACACTGTTACTCCGTTAGCCTCGCCACAAAGGGGTACTTGGGGGTGTCCTAAGACTCTGACATTACTCCTAACAATTGTTCACTTCACCAGCTAAGTTGTTTGATGGCGTGTGGACCGGTCATTGTTCGGACGCGTGGAGCTGTCATACTCCAGACGGCCATCTGGAGCGGTGAGTGTTTGACGACGGGCTAGTTAGTCCTGGTCCGGTTTATGAACCTTAGACACGGAACCTCTTTTTGCAACTCTAGAACCAAAAACTAAATCAAACGTGGGTTGGTTTGGTAAATATTTTTTTTAAAGTATAAATTAAAAAAAATCGTGGACGGCAGGATTCGAACCTGCGGGGGCAGAGCCCACATGATTTCTAGTCATGCCCGATAACCACTCCGGCACGTCCACGTTGTTGTTTGTTATTTTCAAAGTAATTTTTTAACAGAGAGTTTTTAATTGTGTATTCATGGTTTTCATTCGGAAGTTTTCATAAAACGAAAACATATGCACGTAAGTTAGGTTGCGTTTACTGTTGTTAATTGTTTGTCTGAGATAGTGGTTTTGTGGTGTACGTAAGATTATCAAATATCAATAATGAGGATTATAATTACACACGTGAAAGGGGGGAGAAGGAGCCTTGCAATCTATGGTTTCTGTAGGGCCAGAAGTTTATAACACGACATGACTCCGCACGAAGTTGAAGTTAAAGATGTTCGTCTTTCAAGTAAGTGGGCACAGTTAACCTGTTATTGATATGCATTACACATTTAACTTATAGTATTAATTAGGTTAATGGCTTGACATGGCACACTTATTTTATAGTATTAATTAGTATTGAGCCACTGCGTTGCAACGGGTATGTAAAATCTTGCCAAGTAGCACCAATGAAACACTATTGTCTATGACCACAAGCACGAAAAAGCCTCGTGTTAAAAAAACTAAAAAAAGAAAGCGAACGGAAAGTAGACGTAGAAACGTTGAGCCATGCTCCGAAATGAAAAAATCTAAAACACTAAGGGGTTGTTTGACAATTTCTGAATGATTAAGTGTTGAACCAATAGTATGCCTGAACCATTAAGAGCTAATATATCACTTAACTATTCAAATGCGAATGTCTGATCAATTCAGATAAGATGACTTAACCATTCAGCATTAGACCTCTTAAACATTCAGTATTATTATAATGCTTAACCATTCAGAGACAAATGTCTGAACCATTCAAATATTTGCTAGTGAAACAAACAGTCTAAACCAATAAGTGTTGAACCACTCAGATATCTAAACCATTAAAAGGTTGATTAAGATGCTACTAAACAGCCTCTAAGTATGTCAATCTAGGGACATCGCATTGCGACGGTGCCGTTAAACGAGGGAAAAATAAACGTAAAACCATTGAACTGCATACGCACGCTGCGGCATGTTAACTCGTAAAATTTAAACCAACATGTAAAATGATTTTTTTTTAAATATGAAAAAGCATAGAAGACCAAAGTAGAAAACAAAAAATATATATATTGGGTTATTGTAAAATATGTAAAAGTGTTGGGTTAAAACTATAAAGTTAAAGATTAAGAAAAAGAAGGAAAAAACGGATACAACACACTAAGCACATGGTACAACCCATGATGCATAACTAAATCGGTAATTAATATGCATATATAATGTGTTCCTACTATTTTTCTAAATGTGTTTAGTAAAATCGTGTATTCATGTTATTGAACTACTTATATTTAATCATGTTATAGTGTCATGTCATTACTTATCAAATAGGTTAACATTTCATGTTGCGTCATGTAACTCATATTACTAAACAAGTTTGTGTTATTGTATAAGAATATAACATGTTTAGTTTAACATGACTACTTTTGCTTTACTATTAATGGTAAAACATGGCATGTTCAACCCATTTAGGCATTTAGCACACCACAACATGTTTTGGGATTGTCCGTGATGCAAACGCCAGACACACAAACATGAACAGGTCCATCAACCACACACATTCTTAATATTTATATTTAACCCGTTGAGAATAGCTCAATCAAGCAGCCTTTCCGGCCACATCAAGCATTAGTTCGTAGTTACTTTTGCATGTCATTTGAACTCGATTGTGGCAATGTACTAGATATTGCAGGCCAGAATTTGAATCACGCAAATGAACAGTCATTACGCAATCCAGGGACACATCTCCTTGTAACAGAACTTATGAACTTCGTACTATCGTCAACGAATAGATAGGAAAGAAAATAAACAGTACAGTTTCCTTTTTATGCTAGTCATGAAATGTTTCACACGTGATTGATCACCAACATAAACACGACAGCAGTCTCATTATCCGGAGCAAGATTAACAAACCAACCGTTGCCACTTGCATCCCACAATTCAACATGTATTTGATGTAACAAAAAATTGGCAAGTCTAATGTACTCAATTTGGACACAATCCAGTAGACCAGAACATATACATGGAACCAATGCAGTCATTCCATCTATACCCCTGAGAATACTTCTTCACTTTACAAAAATACCCTTCTTTCCAGGTTGGAAGTTAACACCCATCATGTAACTCGAACAATGGGCGTAATATCTAATTCACTACTTTATTATTCAAGTTTCACTCTCATCATCATCGTTATCATTTCGTCATCATCCTCATGGTCATCATCATCATTCAAGATCTAGTGTCTTTTTCATGGCTTCATAAGCCATATATGTAATGCTGGCAGCTGGAATAACTTTTAAAAGATTTGGAAAAAGTCCCTTATAGAAACCGCGTATCCCTTCATTTTGGTAAGTTTTTATGAACACGTCACTCATCCCTTTGTATTCTGTAGCGCCACCATGCCGATGTGCTTGCATCCTGAAATGCAGAATTCGGATGTTTGGGTTGAAAACGGGTCATTTAGTACAAGTAGAAAACATGCCAGGTCCAAATGGCTAGACCCGCTAACACTTTTGTGTTTTTTTTGTCAAAATTATTTTGTATAACTGATGTGATAACTATACATACAAAACAATGTAATGATTAGACTTTGAACAGTTTGCAATGTGTTCCCCAATTGACTTGGTCCCTTTTACCTATTTTTTTATTAGACCATTGAGATAAATCAAATTGACCTGTTCATTAGTAAGTCGAATTGCCACCTCTAAACAGATGCTCTTGCCAAAATTTTGAAGAATTTAAAGCAAGATTCATGGTTTCACAATTCTAGATAAGTTACAATGACATAGCCATTGGAGACAACTAGAGATGTAAAACTGAACCCGTTTATACAAAAACTTGGTCATTTTGAATTATATTTCTTTATAAATTATAATGCGTCAAAGAGTACAGATAAAAAAAAGTTTAGCTGAAAAGGAAACATGTTGAACAATTTAAAAGGTTATTCAACATGTTCCAACGCGTTTACAAACCTCCTAAGTTGCTTTTACAGGCCAATTAAATTTTATTATATCCCAAATACTATATTAACTTATCTTTTATTTTACATAAGGATAACAATGGCAGCCTGGCGGATTGGCGCGTCAAACCAACCTCGTCCCAAATCATCCATTTTGTCACTTATAGAGAGAATTAGTACAATTTAAAGGTGGCAATTTCGGCCCATTTACTTATAAATGGGTTATTTTGCTTAAAGGTTCATCTCCAATGTAAAGGGGTAGCTTCATTTTATCTTATCTCTAATGGGTCAAACAGCACAAAAGCTTAAAAATTTAAGGTAACAGATTAAATGGGAGGGGGTAGCTTCATTCAATGAATACCCCTCCTAAATCATTTTATTCAAAGTCTAGATTATTAATTAATAATATAACTTATGTATCATATTTAAACCACATAATTAACAGAATAAAGAATAAACAAAATGTTTAGTTAACGCAACATATGCAAAAGTTTACCATTTCAACCTATTACCCAACCAGGCACCAACCATTTTGTGCATCTAGAGCAAACAAATAATTACCTTGTCCTGACAACTTGCAACGGGTAGACACATGTGGCCCCAAGTGCCCCTGAAACAGTCCCACACCCCAATTGCGCTAGAGGACCAGGGTCTGCAAGACAAAATGAGCATTAATTTTAATATTCATAATAGTGTGCATAGTAAGGAGAGGGAAGGTCGAATATACCACTATCAACTAAAATATATTTTTTTGACATCTCTTTCAAGGACTCATAAACAGCCAAGTCAATCCCTGCATAAGGAATAATTCCAAGAAGAGAAGGAACAATCCCCTTATAAAAAGCCCGTGGGCCCTCATGAATCCAAATATCCTTTGAAAGTTTCCCCAAACTAGGAACCTTACCACCTTCACAAACATAAGTTTGTAATCTAGTTTTCACTAAATCCATTGGATAAATAGCAGTTTGTGCAACTGCACCGGCTATACCACCCGCCAAAAGGCGCCCTAAAGTTCCAATATCATCCTTATCACCACCCCCAATAATGTCCTTCAACATTTCATAAGTGTAAAACTTGATAGCACTCTCTGGGGCAACCTTAATAACATTTAATCCATTACCTCTAAAAAATGATAAAATACCACCATCATTCCATATCTTTTTAACTGCAGGCCCAATTGAAGCATGGGTGGTTTGAACCTGTAGAGCCACTTTAAGCCGGTCAAGAGGAGCAGTAGCGGTACGGGAGGCAGCCCCAGCCACCCCACCAGCAATTAGATATTTGCTGGCATGGACATGTTTACTGATGCCAGTTGGAATTACAGCTTGTTCTCCTATATCTACTAGTGATACACGTTCCCAATATTGATAGATATTTTCAATCGTTGCTTCGTGTGGATAAAGTAAAAGAAAATCTCTCCATTCTTCAAATGTTATTATTCCATTGTTATCTTTATCAACACGTTCAACGAAACTAGCTAATTCATCATCATCAAGTTCTATCCCTGCAAACAAAAAGCTGCCATAGCTAATAAGATGTAGACGATTCAACGAACAGAAACGCTGTTATTAATCGGTATATAATTACCAATATTATATGTTATAGTTGCATTGTTTAGGGTTGCAACTTGCAAATAGTATTTTCACAGTCAAAATAGGTAGCATTAATATTTACATGATGCAGAAAAGTTGAGTGTTATGTTAGAATTGCTCATTAAGTGTCATTTCTGTACTTCTTTATTAATTCTTTTATTTCTATAAATCAACAAAGCTGACCAGAGTATGAATCGGAAAGCATGAAAGAAATTCATAAACAAGGCCTAGTTAAAGCAATACTATGTAAGAAAAGAAATTATTATCTTCTCACTTATAGCTAAGTAAGTTTTCGCCTTTACAGAAAGAGGACCTTACTAACCAACAAATTGCTTGCATCTTTCTACCCACATATAACAGAGCAGTAAACGATACTGGAATCTAACATCTGTATCATAATGAAACAATCAAGTTATCCAATTCATTCGTGATTTTCTTTCTTTGAAGGAGCTTCACCATCATGAAGAAGAATTGAATGGCATAAAAGACTGAATCAAATTTTTTTTAAATCTACAAACATAAAAGGGATATCTAAAAAAGCAGCCTGGCTCCTTGACTTAAGCTGATTGACTGTCATAATTGTTGTTTATAGTGTCTATATACCAACTTTGCACAAAATCTGTTACTTCAAATAATCAAAGCCCAGTTGAGCAATGCACAATCAGACCTATTGACTTATCTAAAGAACAGATCAACTCATGTTATCATATGCTTCTGTCACACACCACAATCCATATAAACGCTTACTTGAATAAAGATGCGAGGCAGACCTTATATGATCTAAATTCTAACAGTTAACACAATAACAGGGTTTAAAGTATGATTCCAGCAATCATTACACATTAAATTGACCCAGCCCATAATATTAGCTGTTGCTCACATTGTCCACTTACAAAAACAGATGCATCTCCCTGTGTGGTATCATGCAAGGGGCAACATAACTTTAGTTATTTATCCAAAATCCTCTAGAATTTATCTTTTCATAAAAGATGCCATACTCAAATCCTGATAATGAATCTGGCAAAGCTATATGACATTGACCAATAAGTGTCAACATCATGATCCACACCAGAAATCAGATAAGAAAGCCTCATGCTTTGGTCCAAGAAGAAACTTTAGTGCACTTCTTCTTTCTTTACGAGTCACTTTGTAAAGCTACAATAGTATCATTCTAAAAGATATACCCCAGTCAAATCACAAACTTGCAGTTTATAAATCAAAGTATCAAAGCAATCACTATATCTCATCAACAATTCAACATTATTTTGAACCATGCATCCAATTTCCACCCCCTAATTCACCCAATTGAACCAAAATGCATCAAACTACAACCACAGAAAGGAGAAGCATGGTATAATACCTGCCTTAACAAGAGCATCATAAAGCTCCTCCGGCAAAATGCAACCATTATGCTCAACATCAATCGCTTGAAAAATCCGATACAGCTCAAGCTCCTTATCATCCATATACCTCCTAAACTCCTGATAATCCACCCTCCCATCTCTATTCGCATCACAAACCCTAAGCAACTCCTTCGCATACTTATAATCCGACGGAATCTGCAACGCCGATAACCCTACCTCGATCTGCGCACTATCCAAATACCCCGCGTTTGACGTATCAAAGAAGCTAAACAAACTCCGTATCCTCGACTCTCGTTCCTCCTTCGTCTCCCCCAATGCCGCCAACACATGATCCATCGACACAGGCCCCGGTTTCCTCACCGGATTGCAGCAATTCGCCGGCCGGTGGTGCTGATCTGCCGGATGTCCGATCTCCGGCGACGTCATCACACGAATCGTCAATCGGTTGAACACATAATCGATCGTTGTGGAAGATAACGGATGTCTTGAATCGATACGGAATCGACTGTTAGAACGGGCTTTTTGGGCTTGAAGACGGTGAGGGCTAGAATGAGTATGATTAAGGTGATGGTGAGTGTGATTCCGATGAGCGATGAGCAGAGTGTAGGCGTTGTAGGCGGTGGTAGCGGTGGCAACAGCCGCTTTTGTGAGGATTGAGAGGATTAAGATGAGAAGTTGAAAAAGAAGAGGGGATGAAATACCAAAATTGCCCCTTACACATCGAAGTTGGTTTTTTAATATTAGGTAATTTTTAAGTATCATGATGAATCTATACTGATTTAGATTCCTAATGGATTTTCTATATGTTTGGATGTTACATCCTAAAAGAACTCCTAGGTTTTCACATTGTCACTTGTAATCTATTATATGGATCATGATTCTCAATCATATCCATCTACTTTAAGATGAATAATTTCTTATTCATTTTCTTGTATGATTACATCTGACGACAGATAGAACATTTCTGTATTTCCATTGAGGTTTTAATTACGTTCCATCCTTAGAAACATATAAGACGATTTTAAGTGTTTCCACTTTATTTATTCACATTTAGCTGCCAACTTAAATCTGTACTAATTTAATCATACGGAATCGATTATGTTATTCCATATAGTCAAACTACATAATGTGGTTTATCAACTTAAACCTATTTGGAATAAATGTGAATAGTTTTGTATCATTTCGTATTTACATGAAAACATGGTTTTCAAATATTTAACCTTATTTACAAACTAGTCTTAAAAATAATTTATAATTCTAACATGTATCGATCAATCTAATTCAACTATTACATGTTTCTTTTTTATTATAAGACTAGTGGGTAACCAGCTTGTTGCGGTGGATGAACAATTTATAAGTCTATAATTGTTATATTTCACTTAATTTATTAATTGTTTTGTTTTATGGTTTAAATCTCTTATACGACTTATAATTATTATCATATGTTAGAACTGGTACCTTGTTACAAAACTAATTAGCATTAACAAGAATAGTTGAATGTCTCAACTTTGGGCTTATGATTATTATCATAAGTTAGAACTAGTACCTTGTTACAAAACTAATTAGCATTAACAATAATAGTTGAATGTCTCAACTTTTAAGTAAATATAAGTGTTGAAGATAATTAAATTTTAACGAATATTTTCAAAAAAATTCACATTTGACATAGTATAGGTTAAATTGTTTTGATACAACAATAAAAAGATTTGTTATGACATTAGATAAATATAGATATATTAATAGAAAACCATATGGGTCATATCTTTGAACCAGAATGAGAGTTTAATAGAAAGATTTCTTATAATATTAAAGATTAAAGCTTGTAATCTTTTAAATATTATCTTAAAAATATTATAAAATTACAATCTTGTCTTAAAGAGATGTTTTATATGTAGTAAAAAATAATAGATGATATAAATATAGATTATTATTATCATCATTATTATAAAAGTATTTAATTAGTAATTATATAGTTAAGTATTCAAATAGAAATATTAGTTAAGTATTGAAATAAAGTAATACTTATTTATAGATTTATATGTTAATTAAAAGTATTAAAAAATATGTAATATTTAATGTAGTGAATAAGGGGTAAAATAAGAATGATTCCATTAAACACTTGTACCTAATGCTTAAAATTTTATATTAGGTGTCTTATTTTTTTTGTAAAATTACATTTGTATGCTAAGGTTTTGCTTTATATATTAGTATAGTGGACACCCGTGTTTCGTTACGATTTGATTTTAAATGTATATGTGAACGTCGAATGATACTTTTTGGGATTATTATGATTTTAGTGAGTTTAATGACATAAGCGCTCGGATTCTCATAGATATCTATATATGTTTTAGTGATTCGTTATTATATCATCATGACACTATTATTGAATATGTGATATTTAATAAGTTACGAATATCACGGAAAAAAATATGTTAAAAGTATTTGACTAGAAACTATCATAAAATGTAGAATATTATATCATGATTAATGATATGTTATTATTAAATAGTATTTAATAATGAGTTGTATACTTAATTATTTAAATAGTATTTAATAAATTTTAATATCATTTTCAAGTATTACAAATAATATAATATTTAATATATTTAATTTAATAATATCATATTATTAAATAATGTGTTAATAATGTATATTAAATAGTGTATTAATTAAAACAGTTTATTAAATAGGGGTAAAAATAGAACTATTATACAGGGCACTTATATTTTATGCTTAAAATATTGTATTAGCCGTTTTACAATTTGAGTAAAATTAATATCTTGTACTCCTAATATGTATTATATAAAAGTAAAGATATTCAAAGCACCATTAAATTCAATCAATCAATATAATAGTAAATCATACGAAAAACTCAAATTCAATATTTAAATCAAATCACTTGTTAAAGTTTATATACTATAAACAACTGAAAGTAAAAACCAAAATAAATATCATCAGATGACAATACCAAATTGCTCTCACTTGCTTTGACATCCTTCCAAGTTTCCTGAGAGTGATCGTCGGGCTGCCTGTTGCTGCCTACCACGCGTACTATGACCACTACTCGAGCACTACTCGACCGTCGCTGTTGTTGCTACTTCGCCGTTGCTGCTAAATCCGTCTTTGAAGGTATTTTTTTTTGTTTTCTTTTCAAAGATTTTGGTAATATTAACTGTTATTTGTCTCCATTTGCTTGATTTTATGTGAAATTAAGGATAGTGAATTGATTTGAGTTGTATTTGTGTATTTTATAGGTTTGAATGAAATAAATTTGATGGTATTTTGTAATGTAGTTGATTAAAAATTAGTTGTTTAGTTGGTTAATAATTAATTGATTTATATATAGTTAGTCGGTAGCTGTAGGTTGTGATCAAGTTGTTATGGTTTAAAACTAAGTTATGGATATTAAAAAAATTATACATATATGTAGTTTAATGAAATTCATGTTGATTTGGTTGTTACATAATCAAATATTTATAAGCAGGTCTATTATTTTTGACATACGTACGTTTGCAATCTTCACAAGTCAACATTAGTTTCATTATCACTTTTAAATGTATATTTATTTAAATGTATGTTTCAAAAGGTTAATCATTTTTAGTTGAATGATGTTCAAACATTACCTATTTTTTTTCAACTTACTCCAATAATGAAACCTAATACGAATGAGCTTAGAAATATCCGCCTGAAATTAATTTAGTAATTAATTTCGGGTTGTACCCGTTTTGAGACTACTTTTGGAATATTTTATCTCATTTAGGATGTGAATGTGTATTGCATGATTGTTTGTTTAAGAAAGATTTGGTTTGAATTTTCCTTTTGCTCCTCGGGTATATATTTCTATATATATACATTGGGAGCTAAGGGAAAATGCTGCCGAATTTTTCTTAAACAAACAATCATATAATACACATTCATACATGAGATAAGATATTTAAAAAGTGAGTTTAGCAGCCTACCCTTGTAAATTCTCTACATTATGTTTTAGTTGCATCATGGTTGTCGATAAAAGTTGGCTTAACAATCCAAACCGAAGTTCAGAGGAGTATAATAATGGACTCAGCTCTTTTCTCGAGATGTACAAGAATCTGGTTGACAATAGAGGTTATGTTTTTTGTCCGTGTACTAAATGTCGGAATTCGGTCATGCTATATTTAGTAAAAGTGAAGTATCATTTGTACGCGTGGGGTTTCCAGCGTAGTTATTCGGACTGGATTTATCATCATGAACCCTTAATTTCTCAAGTTATAGTACAAGATGACGTTACGTCTACTAATGATAGCGTTATTGAAAATCTTATGGAAGTGAATACCAACCTTAACAAATAGAACCCTTGTACAAAGAGTGAAGATGTTTGTGATGATTTTGAAAACTTGTTACATGAAGTCCAGTCACAATTATATCCCGGTTGTACTATGTGTTCTTCCCTTCACTTTTTAGCAAAGCTTATGCATATCAAGGTGAAAAACAAATGGACTAATAGTTCGTTTGATGAGCTCCTTAAGTTGTTGCAATCTTTACATCAAGAAGGCAACAAGATTCGCCCTTCGCATTATGTTGTCAAAAAGACACTAAAGAAGATTTGTATGTTATTAGTTTAAACATGACTTGTGATCAAAAAATGAACGGGATGGGAAATGGGTCAAAATTTGTTTATAATTTGGACTTAAATATATTTTCATTGTAGGAACAAATTGATGCCTTGTTTCAAGACCCATATTTTAGAGATCAGCTTCAAAATTATGAGAAAAATAAACAAGTTAGTGATGAGGACGGTGAAGACGATGAAGATGATGAAGATGATGAATCTTAATTGATAAATGTATAATACCCATATAAAAAAAATAATAATAATAATAAAAGGTTCAGGGGGCATTTTGACATTTTGAAAACTTAAACTTATAAGTTTGTGCTTGAAAATGAAGGGTTAAAACCACAGGGACTAATTGTGTAAAATTTGAAACTTTCTGTCTCTCTATCCCGTCCCCGTCATTACTATTCCGGCCAAAGAGCCGGTCGGCTCCGGCGACCTCAAACACGCTTAATAACGCGGTTTTGACTCAATTATTGACCCCCGACAACATTCTATGCAAGATTCGAATCCTATGCCTCGATTAAATTGAAAAATTGGATGGTAATCGATCTAAAACCGCCAAAAAACTTTCGGCCACTTTAACCATGCGCAAATCGCACTAAACGGACATAATAATGAAATTAACTTTACACTAACCGTCATTTAATCGTTTACAACTTTCCTGTGAATTCAATTTCATCAAAAATAATCGAAAACAACACCTTCAATCATCACTTTCATCGCGGACCTGCAACGTACTCGAACTCCAGCTTAAGCATGTTATAATCCCAAATGAACAGAAGGCTTTCGATTATCATCACCAATAGAAGCTTCATACGAAAGGAATTTGATTATCATCGTGGTTTGAAATATCAATCGATCACCACTTGACCGCGACTTGTTCTTCGAGTGTTCGTCTTCAATCCGTCACCAAACAGGTAATTAAACATGCCTACCTACTCGTTTTTACATGGGGATCGAAAGCCCCATGATTCCAATCACTCACAAGGTTGAATTGAACTTCAATTCGATCGGGAATGAAACTAGGGTTCATATGTATTGGGGGTAAACTGGA
>BJCO01372621.1:0-15444 GCA_018326465.1 Flaveria floridana | reverse complement strand
GATATTAAATCTTATGGCCTTCTGCAAATCAATAATGAGATAGAAAATTTGACATTTTGGTGTCATATTAAGCACATTTATATACTTTATATTGAGAGCAATAATAGACTAACTTTAATCTTGTATTTGCTTTCATATAATAATCATATAGTATGTAAAAAGAGATATAACACATGGTAAATTGTAATATCTTTAATAAAAGTTTCAAGAATGATAATCTTATAATAAGAACCATTCAACATTCTTTTTAATATGTGTTATACCTAAAATAATTTGCTGCATGAAATAGTAAAATAGTAATAATGCATATATTTATATTTTAAAAACAGTAAATGGAGAGCCAAACAAGTGTCAAACATTTGGTTATAAATATTATAGTGGATAATCATAAATCACATGCAAATCTATAGGACACTGCTATGATCGTACAAACGAGAAAATTACTTGTTGGTGCATTTTCTTAACAACGGGATTTCATACCAAGTTAAATTGAATATGATCCAAATTCTTATCGAGATATATTTTAGCATAAACTTATGCATCGTAAATCGGACTAATCGAATTATCACTTGTAATACTTTAAATAAGTACGTGTATCAAAAGTGAACCTTATTTAATTTATTTTTATTAAAAGATTCATGTTTTATATAGTGCTTGTTAGTTGTCAAAGATAGAAAACTATATTAGTGCCGTTCAAAAAAATATTAGTCCACTTAAAGATGATGATGTGTGATAAATTAAATGAAAAAAATACAAAGGGTCCGTTTGGTTTACAAAATTGGATGGAATTGAAATTGAAATTGAAATTTGAATTGAAATTAGGTGAAATTGGATGGACTTGGAATTGGAATTGATTCCTATGAAAAACGTGTTTGGTTTGTATGTTGAAGGAATTGGAATTTGAAAACTTTCCTACAACCAAAGGAATTCAGGTTCCTTCATACTAGTGATGGAATTATAAAAATCTATTGGAATGTTTTGTAAGGTTTATGTAGAGGCTGATGCAACCAAAGCAACCAAATGGCTTCCTCATGCATGCACCAAGTACCAAGTAGACTTGCTACGAAAGTTTTATACTTTGCATGAAAATTATGCTAAGTATAAAATATTCCGAAGCTAAAAGTTCCTGCGGAAGCTTTACACTCTGCAACAGAAATATTTTAAGTATAAAGTCTTCCGAAGCCAAATACCAAATCTTCCGAAGCCAAAGATGAAGTCTTCCGAAACTTCAAAGACAAAGCCTTCCGAAGCCAAATGAAGTGGACTGATTTCTTCCAAGGACTTAGAAGAATATGCTTTTCTTTGATGTTCTTTTACATAAAGCTGACAAACTTCCCGCTGCAACTCTGAAAACTCACCAACTTGCATAAGTTGGTGAAAATGTCCATGCTTTTGTAACTGTACATTAAGGTCTTTGTCTATAACTTTCTACTTTATGTACTTTTATGAATTTTGTATTATATTAGGATGTTAGCTATAGCATGTCATAGTCATGAGTCAAAAGGCAGATAGTCACTAGTCAAAAGGCAATCTGTCTTTTGACTCTACATTGATTTTGTTATCTTTCAATGTTCCAACTGGCTTTCCAAGTATGGTCGGTTGTAGTATGTAGTATAAAGTATCTCAATGTCTTGTAGCTTATTTTTTTTTTGTATTGTAACTCTTATAAGAGAACTTAAGATTAATATACATCATCCTTGAAAACCTTATATATATATTGTTCTTAAGTTCTATCTCTTTACTTACATGTGTTCATTGCATCCTACTCTACCTTATATATATTGTTCTTAAGTTCTATCTCTTTACTTACATGTGTTCATTGTATCCTACTCTTAAACCCTGGTTCCCTATTTGATCTGCTAAGTACTCTAACACTCTCCTCATTGTGAGACTGACTATATTGACCATCCCTTAACCGGTCCTGCAATTGGTATCAGAGCATTTCAGGCTCTTGATTGTAAGATCTCACTATCTTAAATCTCCTCAGTTATTACAAAACACTTAACATCTCAAATGGCAGCATCTAAGGCTGATATGGAAACCGGTACCATGATAAAGTCCTCACTGAACACTCCTAATGATTTTGATACTTGGTGCCTAAGAATGGAAGACTTCATCAAGTCACAAGACAGCAGGATGTGGGAGTCTATTACCGAATGACCTTACGTTCCATGCACCGCTTCAGCTGCTGCTGGAGGTGGCATGATTCCAAAGGAGGTGGCTGACTATTCTGAAGAAGATAGAAAAAGAATAGATATAGATCAAAAAGCCATGACTGCCCTCCAAACTGCTCTTCCAAATGCCATCTATAGAGGCTTCAAGAAGTGTAAAACTGCAAAGCAGCTCTAGGATGCACTGAAGCTGATGTATGAATGTTCTTCCGATGCAAAAGAAAACTAGAGGGATCTTCTAATGCAGCAGTATGAGAATTTCACATTCAAAGTAGGTGAAACCATGATTCAATAATACTTCATGTATATTGAGATTATGGACACTCGGATGTTGGATAAAGCTGGAGAACTGGATATTATGAGAAAGTTCATCTCCTCTCTTCCTAGACAATGGACACACTTTGTGTGGTTATTAAGAGGACTGAAAATCTCAAGACCCTCACTCTTACTAAGTTGTATGGCATTCTCAGTCGTTATCAGATGGAGATGAACATGCAAAATCCATCTGGCAACTCTAACAATCAATAGAGTTCTACCCTTCATGTGATTGAAAGGGATTGTAAAGAACCATAACACTATTTCATCTCTTACCCTGATAACTCACCTAAGGGCCCTTTCATCACCTTCCCTGAGACACCAAAGGATAGCTACATCCAAGGAAGCACATTCCAAGAGACAAGCTCATCACATGCCTTTGTGTCATATGATGAAAGCATAGGCAACTTTCTTTTCATCCTTGAAGACTTGGACTGTATCCATCCAGATGACCGGGAGTACATGGAGATAGTTAAACAAATGGCTCTTCTCACTCACAGAGCTAAGAAGTTCTACAAGAGGACATGAAGAAAAGTTTTCTAGCAATGTATCTAGTGGAAAGTTTAGGCTGGATAAAAGCAAAGTGAACTGTTACAACTGTAATCAAATGGGTCACTTTGCTAGGGAGTGCAACATACCTAGGACAAATGGTGGACAAGCCCAACCCAAGCCAAATTACACTAAGGAAGCTTTACATAATAAGAAGCCCAAGCAGCAAGCTTCCAAGTAGAAGATGTGTCTCCAAACCAAGCACTGATGCAACTTAGAGATGAGATCTGATATTGAGTCTTTCAAAATATTAAAATTTGATTTCAAAATAGCTGAAAATGAGTATAAGTTAAAAATAGAAGACTTAAAGAAAACCATTTTAACTCTTAAACATGAACATACCAACTATAGGACTCAAAAAAAGATCTTATCACTAAGTTAACTGAGTGTTAGGCTGAGCTAGTGATCAGTAAAGACAAAGCAGAAAAGCATGTTCTTAAAGAAGAGACCTCCAAGAACATCATATCCTCATCCCTACATTCTAAAGTGTGTTATCAGAACAAACAGGGACTGAGTTCTACTAAGATAGCTCCTCCACACACTCTACTGTCTATAAAATCTCCAAGGTGTGGAACTGGTAAAGATGAGCTGCCATCCATATATCCAAGTAATGAAGAGGATGAAGAAGAGGTAGTGAAGGATGGATCTAAGAAGAGTGAGGAAGATCATCTTAACAAGGGTCACTACACTTCTGAGGAGAGGAAGAAGTCAAGGATGACTAAGTCAGATAGGAAGAACATGATTTGAGCAGCAAAGAGGAGATCAAAGAGAGTTCAGCCGTTTAAGGCTACCTACAACTCCAAGTAGAAACAAGTTTTTATCTTTGCATGTTTTGAAGTGGTAAAGGCTGTGGACACAACTTTGAAATCTAGTACCAAGAGTTCAAGTACATGTTCAATGCATCCCTGTGAAGGAAGAAAGGTTGATTAGCAGTGTAACACTGCTACACAGCATGAACCATCCACCTCTAAAGGCAAGCTTCACCTTAGGAGACCTGCCACAACATCTTCAAAGATGGGGATGGACATGGAAAGTGATCAAACTCAGTCTTCCATTCACAAGAAGACTCTCAGAAGAAAGCAAATTGACCGTATTATGTGTGGCAGTACTTCTCACCTAGCTAAGGATGTATCTACAATCCTAAAAGTACTGTCAACATAACAAAGAATAGGACTTCTGAGAGGAATAAGAAGAAGAAAGTTTCGGAAGAAATCTGTGTTTCTTTCGGAAGCCCCAAAATGAAAATGAAGACAAGTGAAAAATTGTCTTCGGAAAAAAATTTGGTCTCGAAAGAAAGGAATGCTTGCGAAGCACTAAAGCTTGCTATAGTGAAAGAAGATCTTTTGAAGGGTCAATTTCCAAAACTTCCAAAGTTGTACAAAACTTCTGAAGCTTTTATAATCTTCCAAAGATGGTGTGGAAGATAAAGAAAGACCATGTGACTGAGAATTCTTGACTTACAACAGCAAGTGATCCCCATAGTCTCAGTATAGGATCAATTATAGTTGCATTGTCTTCAGTTTATTTTGAAGAGCCCAAGACCAATGAGGCTTGGGTTTCCAAATGTAACTAATTCCCTTTTTATTATGAAAGAACAACTGAAGACCAAAAGAAATGTACGGATCATTGATAGTGGATGTTCCGGGCACATGACAGCCAATGGTTCTTTGCTTTAGAATTTTGACATAATTGATGGAGGACAAGTTTGTTTTAGAGGAGATGCTGGTGGTTAAATTAAAGTAAGGGGCAAGGTCATAAATGGTAAGCTCAGCATTAAGAAGGTAAACTTTGTTAAGGAGCATGGATATAATTTACTAAGTGTGTCCTAATTTTATGAACAAAGACATAACATGCTCTTTATTAAGCATGAGTGCATTGTTCTCAAGCCTGGGGTGGTCATTCCTCAAGAGTATATCCTGTTTAAAGCACCCCAGAAAGGGAACATGTACAAGATGGATTTATAGGAAACATCCCTCTCAGGAGAAATTTCTTGCTTTCTATCTAAGGCCAATAGTGCTGAGTCTTTCCTTTAGCATAAAAGAATGTGCCATGTAAACTTTAATAACATGAATAAACTAATTAAAAATTATTTGGTAACTAGAAGGACAAAGAAAGAGTTTATAAGTGATGATCACTATGTTACATGCCTGAAAGGGAAACAACACTTGGTGTCTCACAAGCTAAAGGTAAAGTACTCTATCAATACTCCCCTACACTTATTACACATGGATCTCTTTGGCCCCACCAGTGTAATGAGTTTAGGAAGGACTTCATATCGTTTGGTGATCACAGCTGATTTCACAAGATTCACTTGGGTTTTCTTCCTTAGAACTAAGGATGAAAATCCTGAGATCTTGAAGATTTTCATTCTGAAAGTTGAGAATGAAATTGATCACAAGGTCAAGATCATAAGATGTGCTCAAGGAACTGAATTCAATAATCAAATCCTAGACATATTTTGTGATGAAAATGGTATTATAAAACAATATAGTGCTCGTAGGACTCCTCGGTAAAACGGTGTTGATGAGAGAAGAAACAGGACACTTATTGAAGCTGTAAGAATCATGTTGTCTGACTCTAAACTGCCTATTACCTTCTGGGCAGAGGCAGTCAACACTGCCTACTATGTACAAAGCAGAGTTTTAATAGTTAAGATTCATGCTAGACTCCTTATGAACTGTAGCACAAAAGAAGACCTTTCATTGGTTTTCTTTGGTCATTTGGATGCCCGTGCACCATCTTGAATACCAAAGATCAAGTAGCCAAGTTTGCTGAGAAATCAAACGATGGACACTTCATTGGAAACTCTTCTCAAGCTAAGGCTTAGAGAGTATACAATCTCAGAACTAGAGTAGTTGAAGAATCAGCCAATGTGATCTTCAATGACCACACACCCTGTATGAAAGGTTCTAGTCCTGATTGGCTATCTGATCTTGACTTAGTTACCAACTGTTTAACAAATCTTATGAAAATGTTTCAGGATCAACAGGCAATACATCAATATAAAATCCTGACCCAAGATTTGAGCTGAGAAGACCAAGACAAACTACATCTTCAGCTCCAGTTGTAACTAACCCTGCAAATAAAGTTTCTATCAGCACAACAATGACAAATCAAGGTGATACATTTGAAGTGCTTGAAAAATCCATCTCAGAGGCACAAAACACAAATGCAGGAACTTTAAATGAACAAGGAAATAGTGGTGATAATGATCAAGAATTCTTGATGCTGATAACCACTCTATTGATGACAACGTTAATGATTTCACACACTCATTGGATCAAGCTTCTATTGATAAGTGTGCTGATGTGGTGGAAGACACTTCATTTCCAGATCTAAACTTTTCAAATTTAGATCTGTCTAAACAACTTATTGTGATCCCTCAACTCAGGATCCATAAGTCACACCCCACCATAAACATCATTGGAGATGTTGAAAAGGGGGTGAGAACAAGAGGCCAAACCCATGACAAGAATGTTTGTCTACAATCTTGTTTCTTGTCCCAGATAGGCCAAAGAAAGTTGATGAGGCTTTGAAGGATGAAAGTTGGGTTGAAGTAATGCAAGAGGAGTTGCTTTAATTCAAGAGACAAAAGGTTTGGAACCTATGTCCTCTTCTTCATGGGAAGACTATCATATGTACCAAATGGGTGTTTAGAAATAAGAAAGATGATAGAGGACTTGTCATCAAGAATAAGGCAAGACTTGTTATTCAAGGGTACACACAAGAAGAAGGAATTGATTACACTGATGTTTTTACTTCTGTAGCAAGACTTGAAGCTATTAGGATATAACTGGCATTTGCTGCATCCAAGGACTTCAGGGTCTACCAACTTGATGTCAAGTGTGCATTTTTATATGGGGTGATTGATGAAGAGGTGCATGTCAAACAACCGCCTAGCTTTATAGACCTAGATTATCTTGATTATGTTTGCAAGCTTGATAAAGCTCTTTATGGGCTGCACCAAGCTCCAAAAAAATTGTATGAGACACTATCTCAGTATCTTTGTTAACATGGATACAAGAAGGGTACCATAGATGAAACTCCCTTCATCAAAGTAAAAGTAAATGACTTGATGCTGGTTCAAGTATATGTGGATGACATTATCTTTGGGTCAACTAATCCAAAGCTCTGTAAAGACTTTGAGAAGCTGATGAAGAATAGATTTGAAAAAAGTGCCATGGGAGAACTCAATTTCTTTCTAGGAATTCAAGTGAAGCAAGTTGACAATGGCATCTTCATAAGTCAGTCAAAGTATGTACAAGACATACTTACAAAATTTAACATGACTGAATGTAAGGTGGCAAAGACACCCATAGCGAGAAACCACTCCCTTGGACCTGATCTTGAGGGGGAGTGTGTAGATGAACATCTTTACAGGGCAATGATTGGGTCTCCTATGTATCTTATAGCCAGTAGGCCTGATATTATGTTTGCTACATGTATATGTGCAAGATATCAAGCCAACCCCAAGATGCCACACCTTGTTGCTGTCAAAAGAATTCATAGATATCTCAAAGGTGCTCCCAAGCTAGGTCTTTGGTATCTAAAGAATTCTGACTTCAATGTGTATGATTATACATATAGTGACTATAGTGGCTATAACATGACTGTAAAGTCCACATCTGGGGGATGTCAACTTCTTGGTGGAAGGATAGTCTCATGGTAATGCAAGAAACAATCATTTGTATCTGTATCAACTGCTGAAGTTGAATACATTGCTTCCGTAAGCTGCTGTGCTCAAGTACTTTAGATTCAGAATCATATGTTGGACTATGGATACAACTTTAAAGAGACTCCCATCTACATAGACAATAGTGCTATCTCTATTACAGATGATTCTGTATAGCACTCAAGGATAAAGCACATCAACATCAGTAATCATCTAATTAGAGATAATCATGAAAAGAGATTGTAAAACTAATCAAGGTTGATACAAATGAACAATATGTTGATCTGTTCATAAAAGATTTTGATGAATAGATATTTAAATATCTTATATCAGCTATTAGGATGATTAACCTTGAATAGATTTTCTTAAAATTTAATCTATATTATTTCTAGAAGGAAGTGTGTGTCCTAAGTTGTCTAATTTATCACCTACATAAGCCCAGATTATCTTGGGAGAAATCTTTTTCAAACGATGTTCCTTAGCATTTTGAAAAATTACCATATGTATTTTCTTTCGGAAGATAAATCTTCAAACCACATAACTACTTAAAGGAGATTTACCTTCGGAAGAAATTCCATATTTCTTCCGAAGCCAAAATATGTTTCTAAGTACTTATATGTATTTCAAGAATAAATTTCTTCCGAAAGCAATTGCTTCTGAAACCAAATACTCTTCAAAAAAACAATTGCCTAAGTAATTTTTCTTTCGAAGCCTTTTTTTCACTAAGCTTAGGAATATCTTCCGAAGTCAAATTTAGCTTCGGAAGATTTTTACAAATCTTCCGAAAACAAATTACCTTCAGAAGAATCTCAACTTTCAAGAAAACTACCTTTTTGGGCACTTTATAGAGGTGGGACCGACATTCGAACTTCAAAGTTTATTCTTTTGTTCATATCTTTCTTCACCTCAAAGCTACCATAAATGGCTAACCTCGACCGTAGAAACCAACTAGATTTCTCCATGTAGCTTCACAGACAATACAATCAGGTTGCTCTGTTAAACTCTAAGAAAGATTCAAGTTTCTCAGATGTTTGTCGCTCTGTTTCTCTCTCAAACTACTTCACCTCGCTTACCATTGATCTTCCACTGTATGAGGATCAACTTCTGGATTTTTGGAGGACCTATCAACAGGTCACCATGGATGGGGAGAAGGCACTGCCACAGTGCAGAGGAGGACATTTTTCATCACTCGAGCCTCCACTAACTCACGCTTACAGCTGGATGATGAAGAAGGTGAAGTGTCCTTTCTAAAAATATGTTGTAATTCATTCTTTTGAGCAGATGGACTATGAAAGGGATTTCTCAGCTAGAACCTTCAAGAAAGGGAAGGTTTGCTCTCAATGGAAGTACCTACTACATGTTATTGTTCACATTTTGTCTAATAAACATGGACGATGGGACCAAATTCCAGAGGATCTCTTCTTCATAGTTCATGGAATGGTTCATGGGGTCAAGTTCACGTATTTTCATTTTGTATATACTAATTTGCTTGCAAACTTGGACTCCGTAGAGTATTACATGTTTTCTAGATATGTCCAGCATATTCTCAACTGTGAATTGGGCTAATGGTTGAGGGGAACAGATAATATTCTTAAATTGTGATAGATGAAGTCCGACATCTTCAAAATAATAAGAGAGCCTACTGTGGGCTTCTCAGGGGTATAAACAACCCTGGTCCTTAAAATGTTAGAGCTTATTGCTTAAGATGACAACCTAGCAGCACCAGCTAGTGTTGAACCCACACCTTCCACTTCAACACCACCCGCACAGCCACAAACAACCCTCACGTACCAAAAAAAGATCCAAACGAACCCCTGCACAGGCTATTCAACCTGTGTAGGCCCCCATGTCACCACCCATACCAGAAGAAGTAGACACTGGAGTTCTCACTTCTCCTGAGGAAGAAACCATTCCCATCTCATCAAGAATCAACCATGAGATTCCTCATGCTCAGGCTGTTGAGTTCATGACCCAATAAGCCTTAAGCCTTCACTCAGAGTCTTAATACTCTAGTGAACAACCTTTAGGAGAAAGTTACCATCCACAGCCTTTAGACTTAAATCAACCCATGCCCAGCCTAGAATTCTATGATGATAAAGATATAGCACTCAGTGAGTACAATAAGTCTCTCTTCTCCTTCCCTGCTCAAAGAGAGATGAGTACTCCTGTGTCCCATGTATCTAGCCCACATCATCCACCACCAACTAAAGTGGATCTTTCTAAACCTGTTCAGGAGATCCATATGGAAGAGGCTCTCACTTCTGAAAGTGATTACATCATTAAGATCTCAACTATGGCCACCCAGCCCATTGACACTTCAACTGAAGTTGTCAGTGTGCAGGGGAAAACCAACAGCCAAGAACAATAAGCTGGTGATGAGGAAGAAGACTTAGGTCCAATTATCTTATCCCCTAGTGATTCTTCTACTGAAGATGAGGGGACTAAAGGTGCAAAAACTAACTAAAACATGCACCTATTTAGTCTCCAAGGTTAGTCACTTGGAATATCAAGTGATTACCTTGCAAAGAAGGGTCAATGGTCAACAACTTGATATTTATGATCTCAAGGAACAACTAGTTAGGAGACCCTTCAGGTGGATTCAACCAGGAACACAAGAACCTGAGGATGTAATTGACTTAACCTCCAGCTCACCTATGCAAGTGGGTGATGCTACAAAAAAAGGGGAGGAAGTTGTTACAATCATAGAACCTGGGAGTCCTCCTCAGAGTATGGACATTGAGGACTCATCAACCTCATCTACAATTATCCAGACTCAGGCAACCTTCTCAAATTAACATTGATGTAGACTCACTTATCTAGAGCCTATTTGTGGAGGGTATACCAAGGGAAATGTCATACCCACCTTTTGGAGCTGCAAATGAAATACATGGGTGGAGGCATGATGCTGAAAGAAGAGCCCTTATACTACATAGAGTTTAAGAACAACAAGAGGTCTTCAATTTTCAGACCTTGAACTACTATGATAGCCTTTCTCTAGTCAATATGCCACTTGCCAACCCAAGTCAAAACAGGCAAGCTGACATATTGACTAAGAGAATTCAGGACAGGATCATAGAAGAACTCAAACATAGAAGAAGACAATTGCAAGCAGGCAATGTCATTGGTCAACTGGATGTTGAGGTGGATACTAAGATTAGCTTTGAAGGAGAAACCTTGACTGAAGGCCCAGTGACTGAACCTGTGAGCATTATCATAGAGGCAATTACTTCAATAACGTCTTGTACCCTCAGTGAGGCACCAACTGGTGAAGGTGCTTCACAACCTCTCTCTGGTGAGAGCCTGATTGTTGAATCAGGCAATGAAGGCCATAGCTCTCTCCACCCTGAGTCACCAAGGCATGTGAGTGACAAAAGGAAAAGGAAACTGACTCCTTAGGAGAATGAGAAGGAGGAAAGAGGAAGAGGAAGCTAAGGGGAGAGAGTTCAGCTGGTTCCTCAGGCTTTATAGAAGCTACAATCAGGACAGCCCCCAGGACAAACACTCTAGATGATGAGTTGAGGGCTGCCAGATTGAACTATCTGGGAACCAGAAACTACAACATTGATGAACTCATCTCTCTTTTGTTAGAAGAGTTAAATAAACTGGCAGACTTTAAGCTAACCAAAGAGAGAAAGGAGGCAGAGGATGCAGAGTTGCTCCTCAGAGTCAAAGGAAGAAGACAAAAGAGACTATATGAGAATATTCATCCTCTCTCCCCAGTTCATGAAAGCCCTGAAAGAGAGACTGTGGAAACTAAACCACCTCAGGTAGACAAAGAAGCTGATAGACAAAATATGATCAACTACCTGAGTGCCACAGGTCTATACTAGGCATCTGCACTTCTTCCCCTCTCTTTTGAATACATTGAATTTTAGTACCTTAAGCAGCTTGAACAACAGTTCTTAAATGAACAAAAAGCTGCTCAGAGAAAGATGAGGGAAGAAGCTGCAAAGTCAAGGGCCATCATCCAAAAAAGCCAAAAGAAGTCTGCTGACAGACAGAGGATGATGAGCTTCTTAATGCTATATGGATTCTCCTGAAGGAGGCTTGGTCCAATGTCTTTATCCACTACGAATAAGCATATTAGAGTGATCAAGCCAAAGATTAAGAAGGGAGAGCCTGTGGACTTGCATTCTCCACCAAGTCAAGCTCCTCCTGAGGTTGAGGTTATGGTTGAGCTACAGACAACACAACCTGGACCTTCAGCTGCTTCACAACCAACTTTATCTTCTGATCCACACTAGGGTTCTACTCCCTTTCCTTCTAAACCTATGAGGGAAGAGGACCCAACTGAGAGAAGCACAATAGAATAACATGGTACTCAAGACCAACCCTCTCAGTTAAACACTCCAAAGAGGAAGAAAAAGATGGTCGTAAAGAAAGTATCAAAAAAGACAAAGTAATCCACTTCTAGACCTCAGGATGAGTTAGAACATCCTGAGGAGGTACAACAAGAAGCTGATCAACCAACTCCTACTATAGTACAACCTCTTACAGCTGGAAGACCTATCCTGTCTTGGACTTTTACTGCTAATCCAGACAGATGGTATGTCATCAGAGATCAAGGTGGTCAAGATATCTACTTCTGGCAAGACATACTTAATCTACCTCTACATGATCTCCATTACATGAGAAGATACTATAAAAGTCTAAGGGATCCTGACCAGATGATGAAGAAAGGAATGGCCTTGATCCTAATAAGGATAATCAACTAACGATCAGTCTTCTTTGTTTTGGTAGCATCAGCCTAGGGGGTTTGTAACGTTTATATAGAGGATGCAACCAAAGCAACCAAATGGCTTCCTGTATGTATGCACCAAGTACTAAGTAGAACTGCTACGGAAGTTTTATACTTTGCATGAGAATTATGCTAAGTATAGAATCTTCTGAAGCTAAAAGTTCCTGCGGAAGCTTTATACTCTACATAAGAAATATTCTAAGTATAAAGTCTTTCGAAGCGAAAGACCAAATCTTTCGAGGCCAAAGATGAAGTATTCTAAAGCTTTAAAGACAAAGTATTCCGAAGCCAAATAAAGTGAAGACTGATTATTTCCAAAGACTTAGAAGAATATGCTTTTCTCTGATGTGCTTTTAAGACCAACTTTCCGCTGCAACTCTGAATACTCACCAACTTGCATAAGTTGGTGAAAAGGTCCATCCTTTTGTAACTGTACATTAAGGTCATAGTCACTAGTCAAAAGGCAATCTAGCTTTTAACTCTACATTGATTTTATTGTTTTTCAATGTTCCAACTGGCTTTCCAAGTATAACCAGTTGTAGTATGTAGTATAAAATATCTCATGTCTTGTAACTTATTTTTTAATGCATTGTAACTATTGTAAGAGAACTTGACATTAATATACATCATCCTTGAAAACCTTGTTCTCAAGTCCCCATCCATCTAATTAAAACCAACATTCACCATTAAAATTAAACATAAATAACAGTTTCTGTTTTCGAATGTGTGAGAATTGATGAACTTATAGGGAATATGCCGGAACTTGGTCTCCGGAAAAGAACAAAAAGGCGGTGGTCTTAAGGGTAACGGTGTTAGGTGGGGTGGGGTAATGAAGGAGATAAAAGAGTTTTTTATTTACTAAAAATAGTAAAATATAATTATACTAAATTAGTAAACCCGTAAATATTAAATATAATGAAGTTATTAATTTTAAAACGGCAGACTAAAACACAATTATTAGTAATTAATATGGTTATAAAACTAATTATAATTATAATGGTTATAAAACTAATTATAATTAATTTTATAATGATAGACTAAAACATAATTATAAAACTAATTATAATTATAATATAAAAATAAATAAATAATATTATTATTAATTAATCTGGTTATTTAAAAGGAGGTAGAAGCGGGTGCAACTAATGAGAATGAATATGATGATGACACTTTTCACTACAATTTACCTTTTTATTAGAGTAGAAAGATAAATAGTCATTTAGATTAAAAGACAATTTTACACTCACATGAGGAGCACATGACTTTATTTAACGTCTAAAATAGAAGTCTGTTAGAGGAAGAACGAACAGTGCAAGTTTTTTTAAACGTAAATGACTTTTGCTATAATTTTTTTAGTTTAAGGATGAAACCTGAAATTTGTTACACAACTAAAGTACGAAAAATGTAATTTACTATTATATTTATGATGTATCGTAATACTACATATATGTAGTGCTGGTGTATAATTTTTATTTTTTTTGTAACAATATTATACCAAAATTAAAGACAAAAAATTGGGATTTAATGGTGTAATATTTTTAAAAAAGTGATAACGTATGAAATAATTATAGTCGTTTAAATTATAAAAAAAGAGTAGTTTTCAAGTTTTCAAATTAGAATCGGTTCTCAAGTGAATCCTACACTACATATATTTGGGTCGGTGTACACTATGCTTCATAATTAGTTTAATTTTAAGTTTACAAATAGATCATGCTGATTTAATATTTGGTTTTAAGTTAAGCTTTGGTGATTCTAAACGTCTATTTTCACAGCAAAATATGCTACTCTTAAAAATTTTAAATTCCAAACATACTGTTACGTCCGGTTTATTCCAAATGGAATTAATTCAGAGTGAGACATGCCCGAAGTATGGTGATTACCTGCAGGTTATAGATATTATTATGTGTATGTGGACCTTGTTTTAGCCCAAAGACAGTTTCCCCATGTGAGGGGAGACCCACACTTTTCGCCCCAAATGGTCATATCGGTTGATGGACCAATCATAGAACCTATCCCAAAGTAATTGACATAAATTTTTATTTTCAATTTGTCTACAAGTTATAAAATATCTACATATTAAATACATTATAATTCATTTGTACAAATTTTCTAAATATATATTGGGAAGTATGACCATACCCTTCTAATAACCATGACTTTTCTATAGAGTATTCTCAAACACCCTTAGGTTTTTCACAAATCCTACACTTTCATCTTCTTTTTTACTTTTAACTACACTTAAGTGCTTGTGTCAAGTACTATAAACTGTTTATCTTATTTTTAACTTACATATCAAAGAAAGATGATTTTTTTTTTACTTTTAACTATCCTTATGTATCATAATTAGTAGCATTATTTTATTTTTTACTTACTCTAAATTGATTTTTTTTTACTTTTACCTTATTTCACCTACACCTACCCTCCCCAGACCCTGCTCCTGAGTGGGATATACTGGGTTTGTTATTATTATTATTATTATTATTATTATCAAAGAAAGAAGAAAATGGTTCAACTTATACTTAAACCCGATTTACCTATCCATGAGGTGATACTGAGAGAACGGATGTGTTTATGCTGAACCAGTATACACCCAAAAAGTTCCTGAACCCTCAGATGATGTTTAAAAATGCTGACATGCAAATTAAATATCCAATCATAGAAGACCCAAAAACAAATGTTCCGGATCTTCATTAAAATTAAACCATTTAAATATCTAATCATATAATTAATATCACATTTGTAGGTATTGAGAAATTAGAAATAACATAAAACTAATCTAATTCACTCAAATACATAAATAACCGTAGATCAACTTATGCCACTTATATAATAGATATAATTATTTGTTGTTTTACATAAACATGCTGCTAGTAATCTTATATACTATAATATGCATTTTAGATGGACACAAAGATAGTTTTACACACTTTTATATAAAATCTCCTACTCCAATTTTCTTTTCATCTCTACCTAACCATCACCCCCCCTACCACCCCCAA
>BJCO01372617.1:0-12723 GCA_018326465.1 Flaveria floridana | reverse complement strand
TTTCTTAGGCGCCTTAAATAGTGAGAAGTAGTAGAGAGGAATTCCGCCAAGAACCGCCTTTATTAACGTAGGCCGACCGCCAAAAGATAAGGTGTTTCGTTTCCAAATAGATAGCTTGCTTTTGAATTTATTAATAATGGGAGACCAAAATCTTTCACGGTGCATACTAGCACCAATCGGAATACCAAGATGTATAAATGGGATTGATCCCGAGCTGCATTTTAAAATTTGAGAAATGCAATCTACATCTTCCTAAGGAATACCCACGCCAAATAATTTACTCTTCTGAAAGTTGACTTTTAATCCGGAGGAAAGATGGAAGCATGTGAGAATCCTTTGGAGGTTTTTTACGTCGAACAGGACCAATCCCCCATAATTAACGCATCATCTGCGTAAAATAAGTGAGAAACAACTTGATGAGACTTAGGCAGGGAAATTCCATGAAAAATCCCCAACTCTGATGCCTTGTTTAATGAAACATGTAAGGCCTCCATAACAATTATAAAAAGAAAAGGAGCAATAGGATCTCCTTGGAAAATGCCCCTGGTGAATTGAAACTTAGAAATGGGAGATCCATTAACTAGAACCGAAGCTCTTCAGGAGGATAATAAGTTGGTGATCCACAGTCTCCACCTACCCAGAAAACCCATTTGATGTAAAACTGAATCTAAGAAACACCAATTGACCGAATCGTAAGCCTTCTCAAAATCTATTTTAAAAAACATAGCAGTTTTCCTGACCGACTTGAGCCATGCAAAAATCTCCCCTGTAATCAACGGCCCTTCAAGGATGCTTCTTCCCGAAATAAATGCAGTCTGCTCGGGACTGATAAGCTTAGGGATGATAAGTTTCAATCTAGTTGATAACATCTTAGATATAATTTTACTAAGACATCCCACCAAACTGATCGGCCGATAATCATTAATGGATAACGGGTAATCTTTTTTTGGAATCAAAGCGATAAAGGAGGAATTACACCTATAAGAAATCGGATTACCTTCTTGAAAGTACTCCATGGCCGCTTTCAGTTCTGATGCAATAAGATCCCAGAACGTTTTGAAGAAATTGAAATTAAAGCCGTCTGGGCCGGGGGCTTTGTCACCACCGCATTCGAAAACCGCCAACCTTATTTCCTCCATACTAAACGGTCTAATCAGATTCTCCTTTTCAAAATCGGATAGCCTTTTGAAATCTCCAGAAGAAAACCTCGGCCGGGTCAAGTCTCGCTCCATGAACCGATCTTTAAAATGGTCCAGAATCGCCATTTTAACAGTATACGGGTCGGTACACCATTCACCATTAATGGACAATCCATTAATCCTTGAATTTTTTATGTTCGAGTTAATAAAGCCATGATACAATTTCGAGTTTTCATCTCCCTCCGTTTCCCATTTAATTCTCGATTTTTGTTTGAGATCTTTAAGCATTGCCTCTTCCATGGATCTAGCTTCTTTTATATAACTAATTCTGGATTCGTTCTCACCAGGGGTAAGCAACCCCAAATCCATCTTTGTTTCAAGTGCTTCTATCTCTTTATGGAGTTTCTTCAGAGATTCAAACTCCTTCAGTAGCACCTCCTTCTTCCATGTTTTAATTGCATTCTTAACCGCCACTATCTTCAACATGAATCGCCGGTCCGGAGGACCATTCACCTCCACTGTGGAATAGGCTGTCTCGACGATGTTCATAAATTCAGGTTTGTTTAATCATGAGTCAAAGAACCTAAAAGGGATCGGCCCATAGTCAATAGCAGAAGTGATAAGAGTAATTGGACAGTGGTCCGAGTGACGACGCGGTAGTGCTGTGAGTGTAGCTAATGGCCATTTTTTCCAAAATTCCGAACATACCAATATTCTATCAAGCTTACTCATCTTTGAACCATCCGGTGATATATAAGTGTAGTTGAATCCACCCAGTTTATACTCATGCAGATCTGCCAGTCCAATGAACTCGTTGAATGCATTGGCACTAGACGGGCAAAACATGGAATTAATCCTTTTGGACTGGGACCTTACCACGTTAAAATCACCAAGCACAATCCATAAGGCAAGAGTGGAGTTTTCTAATTCCGCAATTCTATTCCATAATCTCATCTTGCTACCCCGATCGTGGGGAGCATACACATTTAAGATTGCCAAATCCTCCGTACAACCTTTTAAGATACCAATCGTCAACAAGAAGTGGTGATCTTTTACCACCTGCTTAATTTTGAACACAGAGGGATCCCATATAGAGACAATACCCCTCGACCTGCCATTAGCAGGAAAGCATTCGAATTCAAATGCAGATTTACCCCAAAAGCCTTTTACCTCACTAAATGTTAATTCCTCCTTCTGGGATTCTTGTAAAGCTATGAAATTTATATTGTGCTCCTTTTTCAAACCTTGGACCCATGTTCTTTTGATATTCCCCCTGCCCCTCGAATATTCAATGACAACCAATTCATTTGAACTGACTTTGTCGCCCATCCCCTTTCAAGATAGTGTTGATCTTAGGTACCTGGTCAGTAAGATTGAACCCCAATTGTTCACCAATACGACATACCTCATTAGCCTCTTCATCTATACTGTTCGAATTTTCGAACTCCTTCGAAGGTGGGGGATTGGAACTGCCCCTGCTCTAGCAATCTTGATCTTTTGCTTCGCTATAACACGGTTCCTGCTTTGCCAAATCGAATCTTTCATCTTGAGAGATCCACCAGTTCCCAGTTTCTTTCTGATTTTACCCGCACCACCCGACTTGGAAGAAAGATTCCGCTGAGGTGAGCGCGATAAGGATGTTAAACCACACGAGGCAAGATCTTTATTTAGATCCAGTGAAGAATTCTGACACTGGCCCAAATTATCCTGCTGGGCCAACTCATTTTGGCCCAGATCAATATTAGTGGGTCCGAATAATACCGATACATTTGGGTTATCAACCAGATTAGAATAGTTAGGTTCGTGAGAATCACACGCGTTCAATTCCCCAGCAGAGGATGGGCAACCAAGTACAACCGCATGCGCCGACCTCATCTCCTTGTAGCTAATGTTCCCCATGCAGCCACCTTTTTGCAATCGATCCGTCTCTTCGTTGGTTTCCCCCACAGCTGACGTTTCATTAACCGTCACCCTTTCAGTTCCAGGTTCCCCGGCGTCGTCAACGGTACCAATCGGGACACCATCCTTTTGTGGCGGACTTTCTGAAACTCCATCTTCTTTGTAGACCGGATTTCCGGGGACACCCTTTTCCGGAGAGACATGCCATCGATCTCCCAGGACTTCATTCGCGCTAATTTGAATATCGTTGTAGCTGTATTCCGATTCACCAAACTCCGATGAGGCCATACTAGAAAATGATATTGTGGGATTCCAATTGTGACTTTCTTCTTCAATCCAAATAGGAAAACTTTCGTTGTTCCATATGATAGACAGATGTTCTGATAAGCGATCGCCAGAAGAGCGTAGCAGACCAGTGGAGTGGAATGAATAATATAGAAATGAAATGAGAATGATTAAATATATAAAATAAAATATTATAAACATATCTAGTCACACCCCTTTTGTGTCAACGAGACCGTCTTTAAGGCAACTGACTTTGGGTGTCCTTGCATGAGGTGGCATGTCTTTCCAATGGCAACAATCAACAATTGGAGTGAGATGCTTTTTTTTTTAATCAAGCTTGCCATTGTAGCCCGGCGGGTTCATATGAGAGTATTGAGCCGGTTGGTATTTTTTCTTTTTTATAGTGAAATTTTAGGGTATTATTTATAGTAAAAAGTGTATTTAATCCAAAAAGCTTAAGAATGATGGTAGGTTTAACACGTGCGGATGTTTTAAAAATAAGTGCATTTTGATCATTGTGTCAAATAAATCAGTTTATTGTGTCATGTATGTTTACTATGTTATATATTTTAAATCATTTGTTACATGTATTCAATGTATTTTACGTTTTAGCTCATTTTTTGTTATTATTATCATTGTTTCCATAGATTATATATAATTGTTATCTATCATTGTTTTTACAATTATAAATGCGTAATAGTATACTTTCATCAATGTATTTATCAAAACGCGTTAGTATTGAAAAAACACAATATGTTATTCATGTCATTGTTTGTATATATTATATAAAATTATTGCTATTTATCATTATGTTTTATAATAAAAAGTATACAGTAATATTATTTCACCATTATGTTTTTCAAGACTCATAATGTTTATGATTACACAATAACGATAAAAAAACACAATAATGCATTGTGTTATGTTATCATTGTTTTTAATGTATTAGATTATTAGTTGTTTATTTATTATTGTGTTTAACATATTAGAGATACACAATAATGTTATTCTATCATTGTATCTTTTTAAAATTTATCATTTTAGAATACCATAATAGTATTTAGAGAAACACATAACTAACAAAAATACACAATTAATGTACTAAAGACACAATGATGATATATGAGCTTAAAAACGTAAAAAATATATTATAATTTTATATAATAATATTGTACTCGCTTTAAAGATTAAAAAACTTTTGTTTTTATGGTGTACTTTTTATTAGAAAATAATATTGTGCATAAAAGTTAAAAAAAATAAAGGAACTTGCAAAAAGTAAAAAAAAGTGACTATTTTAAAAATACACTTCTAAGAATCGTTTTTAACAAATTGATTACAAGCATTAATTAAAGAGATGGATGTTTAAGATTAATTGTTACACTTTTTAATTTGATGGCCCTTTTTATTTGAATATTTTTTGATATTTTATTGAGTTATTGACTTGTATCATGAACATTAATGATATATACACCACATTTTTTTAAAAGAGTGAAATGTTATTTTCGTCCCTAACGTTTTTTTTAATTTGTCATTTTAATCCAAAAGTTTTTTTTTTGCCATTACAGTCACTGTAGTTTACTAAATGTTGCATTTTTCATCCACTTCACTAACTTCGTTAAGATCTCAGTTAAATATGAGGGTATTTTAGTCTTTTTCAACACCCTGATTATCCAATTGAAACAAATTAATCAATTAATATTCAATTAAAACTAAAAAACATGAAGTGACTAATGAGACCAGACGTTTCGATTTAAAAGCCTCAATTAACCCTAACTCATGTTGTTCGATTGAGTTCTGTGAGATTTCAATTAATCTTCACATTTTGTTCTAACATGTGCCATTATTCGATTGAGGGCTGTTGTAGTATTGAGTTCTGCTGTTGTCACACTTTGTTTAATTGAGGTATGTTGTTATAACGTTTGTTTGAACGTGACAACAAAACTCAATTAAACAAAGTGTGACAACAATAGATCTCAATCGAACAACATTGCACGCTCGATCAAAACGTGAAGATCAATTGAAATCCCATAATACATCTCAATCGAACAACATGAGTTTGAGTTAATTGAAACTTTTAAAACGAAACGTCCGGTCTCACTAGTCGCTTCATATGTTTTTTAAATTTTGATCGAATATTAATTGATTAATTTGTTATAATTGGATAATTAGGGTGTTGAAAAATACTAAAATACCCTCATATTTAACGGAGATCTTAACGGAGTTAATGAAGTGGATGAAAATAACAACATTTGGTAAATTACAGTGATTAAAATAGCGAAAAAAAGTTTTTGAATTAAAATGGGAAATTCCTCAAAACGTCAGGGATGAAAATTACATTTTACTCTTTTTAAAGATGTAATAGTTAGGAGGAGTGATAAAAAAAACGGAAGATTGATATATTTAATATTAATACTAACTTAAACAATATCGTTTTGTTAAAGCAATTGCCTGTTTTCAACCATATAAAAAATTGACAACCATCATGAAAGATAGTGATTTAAAATTACTATATTTATCAAATATAAAAAAACATTTCAAAAAGAAGAACCTGCATAGCACAAGAGCACCATGAACCTTGGAAACAGAATCTACACAACTTCCAAGAAGTCAAAACGCATGAAATATATGCACTTCAAGCAAATTACTTCACGCAACTTCTCATTATTCTATCGGGATGTGTTACTTTTAACACTACTAGAAAAATTACTTTAATATAATCCAACTTTAACCGACCCTTTTAAATGCGATTTGCTAATAATAATTTTGAATTATATAGCAAAAATATTGCTTTATATGTAATCCAACTTAATCAGATGTAACATAAGATAAAATATTGTTTTATGCATAATACAACTTTTTCAATACGTAACTCCACCTTTTTTAAAAAACTAATGTAATGTATTACGAGAATTGCATTATCTTTAATTTTTTTTAGTGCAGCAACATGCTATGCCAAAATTGACAAAAGCTCCAAAAAAAAAATACCAAGTAACATATGCTACATATTTTTTATATTTCACAATATTTAAATTTTAATATGCATCCAAACTTATTCATAAATAAGTTGTATTTAATATTGTATATTTTGATTTTGAAACATACCTTTATGAAACGACATACCTTTATTTATATTGTTTAAAAGAATAGTTTTCGCATCAAGTTATGTATACTAAATTTTATATATGTTTCGAATGACACTCAAAAAGTGTAGAAAGAAGCTAAGGCCGTAAAGACAATCTAATACAGTCCTTTAGATTTATATAACTTTAATCTCGTGTCTCCGATAACTATTACCTGTAATAATGTATTCGTTGAGGCGCAAGTCTAGCAAACCAAGTCTATCCGCTTATCTCAGGTCAATTTTGGTCAGCCAATACGCCTCCTCCCCTCCAAGGTGAGGTTTTCAAAGGTCATAACGGAAGCCGTTATCTATCTCTTCTTCATGTGGTCAAACCATCTCAATCTCCCTTCTCTAACCTTATCCGCGATACACTCACCTTATGTGGCCATCACTGTATGCCCACACATAACTCGGCATCATGCATCTCTGCTACGTACCTCTAGTTTTTACGCTTGTGACATCTAGATGGAAATGCATAACAGCATACTTCCTGAATAATCATTTCAAAAATCATCAGATTTAAGTGTATAACATAGTGATCCCTTGACAACTCGACCCATCCACCTCTCATTTTATAGGTTCACATATCATAACTCGTAACTTGTGAGCATCTAATTGTAACAAATAAGCGGAAACATGCAATGGGTTCATAATAAAGTAAGTATCTCAAAGGAAGAGGTGATTTTAGTGTGTTCTTGGTATATTTGTCGGGACTAGACGTGTGTATTTTTTTAACAACAATTTGATTCATTCAGAACACTAGTAAGAGGCTAGTCGGGAAATTACATACACCAAAAGGAACAATGAAAAGTTAACAAAACAGACGACTACATCACCACTGAAAAGAGCACCATTGTTGCCAAGTTATCGAGACTTTTGGGGAGCGGTTCTTGATACATAGATACTATATGAATTTGATGGAGCCAATGATACCACCAATGGAGACTTTTTTATTCTCATGGACTTCACTTTTTCTCACTTGATAAATAGTCCAACACTCAATGAGAATAATGTCATGTGTAATCTCCATCTTTGCCTTATGTTGTTGATGATCAGGTCCTATGATTAAAAATATGTTAAGATTTTCGTTATTTAATTTTTATTATTTTTTTAGAATGACTTTTATTTTACTTGTAAGCTAATTTATAAAATATTAGATTTAAATCTTCCACCTCTAGGATAGAAAGAAAACTTATTATCAACACATCTCATCCTCTTTTTTGTTCACTTTAGTTGTATTTCTTTCTTCTATCCTCTGTGCGAGCTAAAAATATTACCTAGAAAATATCAATAATAAGTTTTAAGATGTAAAAAGTGTTCATTGCCAAGTGTTATTTTAAATATTTTGTTATTATTTTCCTTGTTACATCTCTCTCTCTCTTGTATAAATATTTCTTCTCTCTATTTTATATATGAATTTTAATATCATTACATACATAATTTTGTTTTTTGAACAACTCATTTCATTTCAAAAAGCTAGCAAGAAAGTAACACATAAACAAGCACATCACACATTAACACACAAAAACAACAAACTAGACTCAACACAAGCATACCAGGTTCGTAGGTTTAAACGCTATAACATAAAAGTACACCACCTGTTCCAATCTAAATCGTCTAGTTTGTTCATGTTACTTACATAATTTTATGTTCACATTTTGAAGATATATATTTACCTACTAAGAAATTATTATGCAATTATTTTTAATGTTTTCTATCGGTATATATTTTATTGAAATGTACACCTCATAAATATTTATTTATTTACTTATTTTAACATTATAAGTGAATAGCATTCGGTTCATTATATACTTAGTGACCTTTGCAACTAAATACATTATTGAATGGTTACAACATATAATAATACAAAGGGTGATAACAATGTTTCAAATGCAAGGAGTATATACCTTAAATATTTGCAAATCCTTGAGTAGAAGAACGGCAATTCTTATAAAGGACTTGTATTCTACAAAACTACTTTCATTAACAACGTACTTAACAATAATTTAGGAAACAAAAAAGGGAAGCAACAATAATTTAAGGATATTCCTTAAATTTTTGAAAATCCTGTGGGAGAACAGAAATTGTAAATTAAGAACTTGTATTCTCCAAAATTACATTTTTCTTTTAATTTTGCATTTTGTTGTCTTTACAAACTTATGATATATATTTATCTGATTTAACAATACCTTTCTGATTGAATTTCTATGTATTTAAATATCTCTCTCAAAGTTATCTTTTTCTTGAACGGTAAATACCAGTTAGAAAATCGGCTGGGGGATAGTTATCTAAGTTGATATAATAGATATATCTGAGTGTCATAAAATATTTGTATAAATATAGCTTTACGTTATATATATGTATATTAAAAAGAAACATTGTTTACTTGATAGTTAATATGTTAAAGTTACAAGAATACATCATTTATTTCGGTTGACAAGTTTATTATTATTCATATATTGTTTCTTATATAAATAGACTATTGAAACTAATATTTTAATTTATCTATGCCCCTGATCCCAAAACTATCTGTTATGATGATCGTCATATAATAAATTTTAGGTATCATTTTAAATAAATTTTCTAAAATAAGGTTTTTACAGCTTTACTATATATTGATTTATTATTTTATGACCAGATAAGCTTATCGTTTCATCTTACGGATTCTTACTCACGCCACTCTTTAAGCATTCAACACGTCCCTAAGTTTACAAAATGAGTAAACTTTTAATTAAAAATAATAATAAATAATAAAATAAATAGTAAGTCGACAAACAACCAAAAAAAACATAACCAAAGAGACAGAAAAAAAGTATATTCGCATATCTAATGTTATTGTTTTCTTGAAGTTTAATCTTAAATTATCAAGAATACCATAATTAAATCAAATTTAAAATTGTTACCCGACTTGTATAGTTATGTCGACGCTGTACTCCTACATGAATAATCGGTTAAACCGTTAAACTATTTTATGAATTATGTGTTCCATCAATCTAAAAGAGAGATTCAACACATGATTTTTTTATATTTGACCCACTAAACATATTGATGCAAACATTATGCTCAGCTTAGACGGTTGAGATTAGGTACCTTAAAAAGTACAATAAAATAAATTAAGTTTTTGCGTTCAGGTCTTATCCGTGTACAAAAAAATGGAGGTTTCAGATTGAACCAACGGGTTTTCTCACCTATGATAGGTTTGTCTGAGGTTTAGTATTCGAGTGATGAAGATAATCATGTGGATTTAATAATTCGTCAGTGATCCAATCAAGCGTAGAAAATAAAATAAATGCATGTATGTCAATATATAAGACTTGGAGTTTTCTTGACTCGTGAGTTACTGCACTATATTTTCAACATGTGAGGGTGACTGCAAATAGAAACAACTCAATGCGACAAAACCCTCAAACTTTCACCCATCTCAAAGGCCAAAACCTCAAGCGTTTACAGTTCTCCGAATCACATCTTTCGACTACTTAAACCCCAGTTTAACCCTCTGCCGATTGCCACACAAAAACGTACACCACCTAAAAGACGAACACCAACACCAACTGTTTCTTCTTTAATTAGCCCCAACTAACCTTACTATAACATTATCACCAAAAGGCAAAAGCCCAAAAGCCCTTCATTGTATCTTCCTTTTGTCTCATATATATAAGTATATAACCCCACCCGGGCCACATCATATTTCACACTATAACGATGGAGATTTCACAGAATTCCGATCACGATGGTCGGAAATTCGCTCTTCATGTGGACTCAGAGCACAAAGCGACCGAATTCCGCTTATTCTCGGTCGCTAAACCGCACATGCGCGCCTTCCATCTCTCATGGATATCATTCTTCTCATGCTTCGTCTCCACTTTCGCGGCCCCCCCACTACTCCCAATTATCAGAGATAATCTGGACCTAACCGCCACGGACATCGGCAATGCAGGAATAGCAGCCGTGTCCGGGGCGGTTTTCGCCAGAGTAGCGATGGGGACCGCATGCGACCTTTTCGGTCCCCGTCTCGCCTCCTCCTCTCTCATCCTCCTCACCGCGCCCGCGGTGTTCCTCACCGCGGTCGCCAACTCCCCTTCCGCCTTCCTAATGGTCCGATTCTTCACCGGATTCTCTCTCGCCACATTCGTCTCCACCCAGTTCTGGATGAGCTCCATGTTCTCCCCCACCGTCGTCGGCACCGCCAACGGCCTCTCCGGCGGGTGGGGCAACCTCGGCGGTGGCGCCACACAGCTCATCATGCCTGTCGTATACTCCCTAATCCACACCAACATCGGTTCAACACAATTCACCGCTTGGAGAATATCATTCTTCATTCCAGCATTATTCCAAACACTCAGTGCATACGCAATCTTCTTCTTAGGGCAAGATATGCCCGACGGAAACTACTTTCGACTCGAAAACTCGGGTGAGAAGCACAGAGACAGCTTCTCAAAGGTCTTGTATCACGCCATCACCAACTACAGAGGCTGGATCTTAGCTTTAACATACGGGTATTGCTTCGGGGTCGAGTTAACGATCGATAACATTATCGCTCAGTATTTCTACGATCGGTTCGATGTTAATTTGCACACTGCGGGGACAATTGCTGCAAGTTTTGGGTTGGCGAATTTGTTCTCGAGGCCTGGTGGTGGGATGTTGTCGGATTTGATGGCGAAGAGGTTCGGGATGAGGGGGAGGTTGTGGACGCTGTGGGTGGTGCAGATGATCGGTGGTTTGTTGTGTATGTTGTTGGGGCAGATTGGCTCGTTGAGTGGGTCGATTGCGGTTATGCTTGTCTTCTCTGTGTTTGTTCAGGCTGCTTGTGGGCTTACGTTTGGTGTCGTCCCCTTCGTTTCTCGTAGGTATGTATGTCATACACGTTACACATTCACTGCTACAAGATTGAAACTAGCTAATACAAACTTTTAGAATCAACTTTTTGAAAAACGTAGTATTTGCTTACAAAAAGTTGCATTAATTACCGGCCTTATCTTAAAAAAAAAAGTTGTTTTAGATGTAATATTACAATTTCATCTGACGTAATTTTTGACAAAAATGTTACTTTGGACTGATGGTCTAATGTAACTTTTTAAGGCTTAATGCAACATATTACGAGCGTTGCACTAGCTTTATTTTGTTGTAGTGATAGTTTATATATGTTTGTTCTTCGATATTTGCAAAGATAGTAAATTATTAGAATGATTAATGATTTCGTATATTATTGTAACCGACTTAAAATATAAATAGAACATACGCACGAAAATAAAAGTTAGATGTTTAACAAGAAACATAGATAAATAGTAAAAGGTTAGTTACACACTGTAGTATTTGAACTTGGAACAACTTAATTGACAAGCACATCGTTTATCACTAAGCTATTCCTTTGAATACAAGTAGTTTTGTATTTATGACTATAGTAGTCTGAAGGGTTAGTAAAATCAGAAGATATGACTAATCATAAACCAAAAAAATAGATATTTGACATAGTTATGTATATAAGACTCTAATAACGTGAACATTTACAACATAAACATTTAGACACTGACGTATAAATATATCAAATAAATATTCTTCTTGTTATGGTTATTAGAAGTAGGCGTAGACTTTATTTTCAGCCAAGTTTAGTAAGTACTTGATTTTTTACTAATAACAACAATATAATTTACCATATAGTTGTCATAAATGATAAAATGAAGTCATGATATTATGGTATTGATATTTTACGCTATTTTCCTTTCAAATTATTTAACATTATAAATGTTGAAAATATCATGATATGGACATTTTATGGAGTTTTTGAGTATGTATCACTCATAACGGTGGATATAGTCGGGAATCAATATAATTCCAAATTCCAAATTCCAAAACTATAATGAATATGTAAATTTCTAATTATTATGATTACTTTTATTACACGTTTTATTAAAATATGATCTATTGTGGCGTATAGCTTTTTCTTAATTTTGTATTATTAAAATAACAAGACTTAAACCATTTTTAAAACGCCAGGGAATCTCGTTTACTTGGAATATTCTACATTGTAAGAGTCAACTAATATGAATATGCTTTAATTATACGATTAGTATGAAAAGAATCTCTAATAACTGGCCCACTTGTTCACATTGATTATTGAAGGTTTTGCGTGTCGGCATTTCGTTCTTCAATTCACAATTTGCTTTTTACTCCTAGCTAGGTTGTTATTCATACTCTTTAAGGTTCGATATTTCAAACTTTTATAAATAATTAAGCTGAATCGTCAACTACAATTTTGAAAAACGACAAATCAAACCAGCT
>BJCO01372611.1:0-12461 GCA_018326465.1 Flaveria floridana | reverse complement strand
ATGACGTAGCAAGATCCACAAAGCGCATACGTAATAGGTTACAACCAAACCAGTCCTTAGGTCCCATTACCGGGATTAATGGTTGTAATGGATGCTCGACAAAGAAGAACCACAAAGTAGACCCATATAGAAGAACCACACCGCCGAGAGCATCCAAGATCAATAGCATTCACAAGTAACATCATACAACACATAGCATCAAAGTAATAGTGCATAGTAATGTAAAGCCACCAAGTAACATACAAGGTAGCAACATAGCATAGAGTAAAGAGTCATAATAGCATCATTCAACAAGATAAGCAAGATAAGTTAACCATAAGAGTTACAGCAGACTTCCACTAGGGAAGATGCTTGAAAATGTGTTAAGTAAGTGAGCATTCTTTTCCCCCAAGTTGAAAATAGTGAAAAGGTTTTATAAGAGTAAAAAGGGGCTACGAAACTCACAGAATAGATGATAAGCACGTATGATGAATATTCCCAAAGGTAGAATGCTATGAACGATCAAACACCTATTAACAGTTACTGACAAGCATTAATATGGGCATAAGGCATAAGATGACATTCGATTAGTTTGGGCTATTTCGGTTCGGTCGCGGGTAGCATACACAAGCAGGCATACCCATTTGATCTTATGTAGATCTAACACTAGGACTCGTCACCATTACCATTGATGCTTGTGTAAAAGTTTCATTTTACTAAGTTATTACTTATCAGGTATTAATGTCTACAAATGGGTTTTTCATAGTTGTAATATATTAAGGTTGGTTTATCTTGAAAGATTATTAGTAAACTTGTTAAGGTTAATTTTGAAGACTCGTCGTTAGTAATGGTAACCGCGCGGATGTCATCCTGACACCACATGACAACGCACACAACACACACACAAGGAAGGACTCACACATAACCATTTCAATCGCACAACAGGACCAGATGCACGACTGACACTTCAACCGCATGAATCAACCTCCATTCTCACGAATCAGCTTCATTCATGCAATTGGACCTTCATCCATGCGTCTCAGCACTCAGTCGTATTATGCATCACCCAGTCGCACGACCCAACATCCAATCGCACGACTCAACGTTCATTCGTGCGAATCAGCTTCATTCGCACGATTGAACCTTCATTCGAGCGACAGACCTCCAGTCGTGCGATTCACGCACAGTCGCACACAATCATCCGCATTGACTTAATAGCACACACTCTCAATCGCATGCATTCAATCGCACGACACACCCATATGCATGGACTCAGTCGCACGACTCAACCCAGTCGCACCACTCAGTCGCACGATAGGCTCAGACGCATGGACTCAGTCGCACGACTCAGTCGCCTGAAAGGCCCAGTCGCCCGGTATAACAGGTCGCGCCTGCTGAAGTACTGAGCAGCCTTTGGCTGCTCCGTGCACGGGTTTCATACATCAAGGACCTCTAGAAATGTTTGTCTAACATGTCTAAGCAAGAAGCGCACCCAAAAGCACAACACACGCACCCACACAACCTCGTGTGCTCGGATGAACCCGAGCACCCGAACCCCTAGAAAACACAGATGTGAAAACGAGCAATAAACGAGACAACCAAGGTTTTCTACCTGCTAGAAGTAAGTATTCACGATGATAACCAAGAATTGACGGTGAAAACGCAACAAACGTGACGGATTTTGGTGCTAGATCGAGAGAAAAATGGAGAAGAAAGTGAAGAAGAAGAAGGTAACAATGAGGAGGCTAGGGCTGGTAAGGGGTTTATATACCTAGCCCTAGTTTCGTAAAATGACATGTTTAGTCCCCGCACTTTGCCCCCGTGTTCCCAACTTTTATTTCGATTGAAAACGACGTAAACACGCGCGTTATATTAATTATAGGGAAGTATTTAATGTTGTTCGTATCTTGAAAATGATGTTATTATTGATGTTTATATTACATAACATAATATATCTAATGGTGTCGTTGGTGCTATTCATAAGCATTTTAAGTGATATGGGTATAAATAATGATATCGCCACTGAAAAGAGAATATATTAAGTATGATATCCTCACGAATAGTCTACGAAGATGAGGAATTAATGTTCTAAGAATAGTTAATGAGACTCACATTAAATGACGGACCTAGTGGTGACGGATGTCACACCACCTCGGGCCTAATGTGACCCTTCCGCCCCTAACAAAAACTCCAAGCAAAATTTTGGCCACAAAAAATGTAAACTTCGCGAAACCCGCACCCTTGAAGCCTGGGGGAAAACGAGACACGACCAAATATTGTGAATTTCACAAGGAAATGGTCACGCAACGGATGATTGCTTCTCATTGAAAAGGTAGATAGAACTAGCAATCAAAACAGGAAAGCTAGCCCACCTGCTGAGGGATTTGAAGAAGACGCCCCAACCCGGAGAAAAAAGGAAAGAGATATTCATGGTCCAGCTCGTCAGCAACAAAGGAAAGAGGCAGTCCGATCACATGGAAGCCTGTATGGCACAAGAAATCTCTTTCCCTCCGATACATGGAGGAAGTTTTGCCAGCGGGCCTGTCACGGTATCGACCGTAATAGCGGGGCATCAGGTACATCGCGTGTATGTCGATAGCGAAAGTAGCTTGGAGATTATGTATGAGCATTGCTCTTTTCAACTAGACGAAGAAGTAAGAAGGGGCCTCGACACCAAAACCCACATGCTCACAGGTTTCAACGGGGAGGTAGTCCAGCCGCTGGGATTGATCCAGCTCCCGGTTGTCATTGGAAACCACTCAGGTTGGCGGGAAGTAGCAATGACGTTCCTGGTGGTACGATTAGAGTCATCCCCCAACGTGATTTTAGGACGACCTGGGTTGTGCGCAATAGGAGCAGTAATATCCACCGTACATGCAACGATAAAGTTCCCAACTCCAACAGGAGTAGTCACCATATACTCCAGCAGAGAATGCAAGGAGGTGAAGCCGTTGAAAATCGAGGGACAACTCGGGGATGCCACGAAAGACAGACTCAGGTGCCTGTTGCAAAGTAATTTGGACGTTTTTGCATGGGAACCTTCCGACATGACGGGAGTGCCCCGTTATACTGCCGAGCATAAGCTAAATGCATACCGATCCAAGGAGTCAGTCACTCAAAAATGGAGACATATGGGCGAGGAAAGAAGCCGAGCAGTAGTGGAGGACGTGAAGAAGTTACTACAAGCAGGCATCGTCATGGAGGTTCGTTATCAGACTTGGATAGCTAATCCAGTAATGGTGAGAAAAGGAGACAGAACATGGAGGATGTGTATCGACTTCAAAGATCTCAACAACGCATGCCCCAAGGATTGCTATCGACTCCCGCAGATTGACCTGAAGGTAGACTCACTGGCCTGTTTCCCACTGAAATGTTTTTTGGACGCCTATAAGGGTTATCATCAGGTTTAGATGTCTCCAGGAGACGAGGACAAAACGGCATTCTACACCGATATAGGTATCTTTTGTTTTACGAAGATGCCATTCGGATTAAAAAAATGCAGGGGCAACTTACTAACGCCTGATGGACAAGACCTTCGAGTCCCAGATTGGAAGAAATATCGAAGTCTATGTTGACGATATAGTCATCAAAAGCCGCAGCGAAGATTCCCTATTACAAGACATAGCCGAGACCTTCGAGAGGTTACGAAAGATGAATATGAAGTTAAACCCGAAGAAGTGCTCTTTCGGGGTTGAGGAAGGGCGATTCTTGGGGGTAGTTATGACAAAAGACGGGTTCGAAGCCAACCCGGAAAAAGTGGAGGCAGTTCTCAAAATGCCTTCTCCAAAGACGATCAAAGATGTTCAAACGCTCAATGGGCGCCTCGTGGCGCTTAACAGGTTCCTATCCAAGCATGCCGAGCGAACCTTGCCATTTATGGCAACGTTAAAGAATTGTCTGGGAAAGAAAGACTTCTCATGGACGCAGGATGCAGAAAAAGCATTCCAGCAGATGAAGGTTTATCTGAGCAACCTGCCAACGTTGGTAGCACCTTTCCAAGGAGAAAAGCTCATCATGTATCTCTCCGCGGGAAAAGAAGTAGTCAGTGCTGTGCTAATGATAGACTGGAGAGCAGAGCAAACACCTATCTATTTTATCAGTAGGGCCTTGAAATATCCAGAAACCCGGTACTCTCCTATGGAAAAACTCGTGTTATCCCTAGTGCATGCATCCAGAAGATTGCGCCGGTATTTTCAAGCGCATGTCAGTGAAGTGAGAACAGGTCACCCGATACAACAAATACTGAGGAAGCCGGAGATTTCAGGAAGACTGGCAAAGTGGACGATCGAGTTGGGAGTCTTTGGGATAGAGTACAAACCTCGGGTGGCGATGAAGGGTCAAGTGGTTGCAGATTTCTTAGCAGAAATTCCGCATGAAGAAGGACCCCTTCAGGGTTCGGGGGAAGTCAGCCTCGGGAAAAAGGAAGAGTGGTGTCTACACACTGATGGGGCATCGAATGATGAGGGATCGGGAGTAGGTCTAATACTCGTAGGGCCGGAGGGGGAGGAGCTCACCTATGCCTTACGATTGGATTTCAAGAGTTCCAATAATGAAGCAGAATACGAGGCACTTCTGGCAGGCCTCAGACTGGCAAGGCAGATGAATATCCAGAGACTACACGCATATGTAGACTCGTTGCTGGTGGCTAACCAAATCAATAGGTTGTACGACGCGAAGGAGGAGTCAATGAAACGATATCTTAGTAAAGCAAAGGAAGTAATCTAGGAATTCGACAAGTGTGACATATCACATATCCCACGAAGCAAAAATAAGAAGGCGGATGCGTTAAGCAAACTAGCGTCAGTGACGTTCAGCCACCTGGCAAAAGAGGTAAGGGTGGAAGTGTTACAATATCCTTCCATAAACATAAGGGAAGTAGCAACAGCTGAACAGGTAAAGGAAGAGTGCTGGATGAAGCCAATCATAGAATTCTTAACAAACAAAACCCTGCCAGAGGGGAGGATGGAAGCAAGGGCATTACAGGCTAAGGCATTGCATTACGAAATGCAACGAGGGGTTCTGTATCAGCGGTCATACATGGGTCCACTACTGAGGTGTTTGACGCCGGAAGAATCCAATTATGTGATTAGGGAAATACACGAGGGTATTTGTGGCATTCACGCCGGCCCACGAATAGTGGTCGCCAAGGCGACGGGAGCAGGATATTACTGGCTGGGAATGCACAGAAGTACGGTTTAAGAAATCCAAAGATGTGAAAGTTGTCAAAGGCACGCCCTTATGTGCTACAGACTGAAAAATGATATGATCCTGGTCACGTCTGCATGGCCATTCCAACAGTGGGCCATGGACATTATAGGTCCGTTCCCAGCCACGACAGGTAAGGTCAAGTTTCTCTTGGTTGCAATAGACTACTTCACTAAATGGGTGGAGGCGAAATCTTTGAGAACCATAACAGGACAACAGGTGAAGAAGTTTGTATGAGAGAACATAATATGTCGCTTCGGGTTGCCACTATACATCATCACGGACAATGGAAAGCAGTTTGCAAATAACCCGTTCAAATCCTGGTGTGAGGAGCTGATGGACAAACAAATTTTTACTTCAGTTGCTCACCCACAAGGCAATGGGTTGGTAGAATGAGCAAATAGGAGTATCGTAGAAGGAATTAAGACGCGGATGGGTCTAGAAGGAAAAAACTGGCTAGAAGAGCTACCCAACGTACTATGGGCCCATCGCACCATGCCAAAAACCAACCACGGAGAAACACCTTTCAGCCTAACATACGGCTCGGAAACAATGATTCCGGCCGAAATCGGAATGCCAACAGCACGAGTATCACAGGCTGAGGAAAAAAACAACGAAGCGGAACTACGGCTTAACCTGAACCTGTTGGAGGAGCGGAGAATGATAGCAGCAATAAGAGAAGTGAAGCACAAAAAGGAGGTTGAAAGGTATTACAACTGACGAGTCAAGAAACAGACTTTCAGGGAAGGAGATTATGTGCTTCGCAGCAATGAAGCAAGTCGTGCGGAGAGCCAAGGGAAGCTAGGGCCACGATGGGAGGGTCCATATCAGGTCATCGAAGCAGGACGCAATGGCACGTACAAACTCGCTCGCATAGATGGAACAAGCATTCCACGAACATGGAACGGAGCACAACTCCATAGGTGTTATATGTAACCATGTATTTTGAGGTGTAATCATGAGTGTAATTCAATTTTCAATGAATGAAGGTGCATGCGAGCACCAGAATTAACACTCATAAAATCTCCAAATTTTATGACCATTACAAGTCATACTTGAGCCAACGCGAGATAAAAATAAAGTCAAAACCATGGCTTAACCTATCATTTTGTGGTAAATATAGTAACCAGTAACATGTTGAGGAAAGGATGTCAAGTAACCATATGACACACTAATAACCATATAGAATATGCAGTATAAATAGAAGTAACCAAAACGCGAAACAAGCAAACGCGAATATGGGAAACTAAAAGTTGATACGATAAGTCGTCACCTAACAAACATAAGCAACCAAAGGTGGAAAACCATAGCCAAATAACGTTACATGCGACTCATTTACAAAAAGAAATGAAATCTGGTGCGACAAAACGTAGCCAAGTCGGAACATCACAAATTACAACCAACAAGAGAAAGTAAGCAAACTACCAATAATCAAAAGGGAGTTTAAACATAGCAGGAAAGCATAAAGTCATTACAACCAAAAGAACAGTCTTGAGCTAACGCTCTACGAAGATTCATGCAACAACAAACATAAAAGATTCAACATGCGGTACAGCTAAAGACACATTAGTCAACCCTTGGGCTGTTCGGGAACCACAGGAGCAAGAAAAGCTTTGATGTCAGATAAATCCGCGTCGCACATCGCAGCGATAGCATCAGCCATGGGGAAAGTACTTTCGTCAAAAAGGGTTTACTGCGCCCGAAGTTCACTCAAAGCGTTCCTGTTAAAATTCTTGGCGTGCTCGGGCCTTTTCCCTTCAACAGCAAGTCGAACACCATCATGAAGACCTGCAAGATACGCCAACCTCAATATTAGTTTTCTAATAATAAACACATATTTCATAAGCACCACGTGAAATGAAGTCTCACCTGCATTATACCCAACCTTATCAGAAAGGCTATTAATCTTGGCCAACATGTCGAGAAATTCATTACTGTCGCGAATCTTGTTAAAAGCCAAGCCAATCCCATCCAAGATAAGCCACTTGCTCTCGGATTGAAGTAGTGCAACAACCCCATCAAGTTGAGAAATACGATCATCCGAGGTAGTCTTGAAGCTTTTTAGGTCAGATGAAAGACGTTTCACGATGGCAGACTGAATGCAAAGATCTTCTTGAGTTTCGCTGAGGCTAAGGGTGACCTTCTCTTTTTCTTTTTCAAGAAAATCGCATCGAAGCTTCAAGGAAACATTATCATCCTCTCGGCGCGTCGTTTTTTTTTAAGTTCACGAGTCTCCTTGACACCATCCACCTAACGATTATGAACCTCAATAAAAGAAAAGAAACTGTTCACCATTGACGAACAACCAGCGTTCGATAGGTCTCTATTCTTCAAACCCCCACCATGATAAAACTCGGCCATCGTACGAGCATTAAACATAAAGTCTCTACGTAACTCGGGATCGTCAAACAAAGACCCATTCGTTAAATCCCAATCCAGAGTGAACTTTTCAGTAGGATCCATGCCAGTATCCCCCGAGGAAGTACCCGCAGAAGTAGCAGCGCCATGAGTACCCTGAGTTTTGCCGACCGAACTAGAAAAAGAATCGCCAATGCCCTCCACCTCCAGCCGCGGCCGAAGTAACAATCGTGGCACCAGCCACGGCCGCGGCAGCCGCCGCACCCCCAGACGCGGCCGAAAGGCCTATCACGACCTTCGCACCGCGAGTCGCGGCCGAGGTCCCCGTAGCGGAAGGGGAATCCCACGGTTTCAGTCCCGGGCCTCCCAACCCCTTCATGCGGCCCATATTTTGTCGTTTCGCCGGCGGACTACGATTGTTAATACTCCGGTGTCCAGAGGAAGAAGCTGGCAAACACTCCCCTGGCTGAACCACAAAATCGACAGTCGTATCAAGAAAGGGACAAGCTCCTTGAGGGGGAAATTCGGTTTCTTCAGTAACATCCGTCGTAGCGGACAACTTCATACGCTCGAATAAACCCATACCTGGAAAAAATAACAATACATCAATGATTAGCTAAAAATGAGCAAGCATAAGAACAATGAAGCGAGAACTTACGCTCCCCTTGACAAGTCATATATGGGTAGAGGCTCGTGTCCGGCCAAATGCGGCTGATCCCAGCCATCACGAGAAAGTGCTCAGAATAAGAACGAAGCATGGTCGGCTCAGCCTTCAAAGCGTTAAACGCTGCCATATCATATTCACCCTTTTTGGGAAAAGGATCCTTAACATCCTCATCCGTACCAAGCCAGTGCATCTCAAAAGGCACAATCCGATCAGAAACAAAAAAGAAATGATCTTTCCAGTGTTTCAGACTAGTAAACGAGCACAGCTCAATAGTCAGCCGCGGAGATTTCCTTTTCTCAAATGTAACCCAGTCACCCACTCTGGTCAGCTTATAAAAGGCTCTAAATAAATTAACACTAGGCTCTAACCTAAGGGCGCGACAAGATATCTCAAAATGATAAACCTTTATCAAACCTAAGGGAATGATCTGAGCGAAGTGTACTGAATAATACGTCAAAATAAGGCTAAAAAGCGACTAACAGGCACTCAAAAGTTACTAAAGGTAAAGAAGGCAGTATACAAAGCTACGGTGCCAGGAGGTGCATCCCGCACCATTGCGCCAGGCGGAGGGACCACCGGCACAAGATCTTGGCTAACGCTATATCGGTTAGCAAAATTGTTTAGATAATCTTGCGTAACCACCGACGTTTGTAAATGCATGTCGTTTCTACACTCCATATTACACAAGAAATGAAAACAAGAAGTAAAGGAGACTTACCTAGAGGGAGAAACCAAAACAATGTCTTCCAAAAGATGAAAGAAAAATAGGAAGAAGTGGTGGTTTATATAGAGAAGAGAGGAGGAGACAAGAAGACATAGAGTTGTCTTCAATGATGACAAACAAGACCTAGCAGCCGTCCTAGAAGGCACTAGGGTGGCTTGATGGCTTGATGCAACAAGGTAGGGTGGCTTGATGTAACAAGGTAGGAGTTGACATAAATATGGATATTATTCCAATGTCATGGTATAAACCACAAACATTGGACTAGGGGGACATGATGGGGTATCACCCGACCGAGACAAGAATAGAACCAACACAACTAGACAAAGTCAGAAAACCTCGATCGAAAGAACTAGACGAAGCCAGCCGCGGCCCAGCAAGGGGGAAGCTATAGCAAGCCAGCCGCGGCCCACAGGCCCTGGGGAAGCTCCCAGCCGCGGCCCCCCACGTGTTTTGGATTCCATCCGCGGCCCACAGGCCCTGGGGAAGCTCCCAGCCGCGGCCTCCTATGTGTTTCGGACTCCAGCCGCGACCCACAGGCCTTGGGAAGCTCTCAGCCGTGGGCCAGCAAGGGCAAGGCCCGACCTTCGAATGTTTCAGGATTTACAGTCGGGGTACTTCAACACTTGATAAATCATCCAAGAAACCAACATCAAGAAACAAAAGAATTTGAAAAGTACGGAGAGAAGGTTATTGGCTGCTTCAGGAACATAACCAGAAGCAGAAGAAAACAAAGAACAAAAGACAAACCATGTGGGAAGTAGGCATAGCAGGGTGGCCATGCAGAACCAATGAAACACAGGTCAACTATAGGAGACAAGCAGTATTAATGTCAAGTGAGAAACCCTTTACACCAAGAGGGAAACAAGTCCCTTGACCCAAAAACTCTAGCCCGGATGTCTAACTCCAGACAACTAGAAATAGATTTGCATGGGAAGATTTGCCATGCCCAAGTAATTATAAATAGGAAGGATCAGGTATGTTCACACCATCTCATCCTAACTCACTATACTCATACTCATACATTCTTCCAGATACTTATTCTCACGTCGGAGGTTCGTCACGGGGAGAACTCCCTTCTGCCCGTGGCGAGACTCACGGTGTCTGCTGTTGTTTTGCAGATTAGGTACCCTTGACGAGTCCAATCAACCTACAGCCCGAGTCTTGGTGATATTTTCCCAGATCCAATCGCACTGTTTCCGGACGTAAGTCCCTCGACTGATTTCCGTGTAGCAACAGTATTCCAACACGACTACGTGATACACTGAACCTTCGATGCCAACATGTTTCGCATAACAACCGTGCTTAAGGTAACGCCTGATTCTACTGGCAGAGAACTAAAGACCAGTTTTAGCGGAATGAGTGTATGTCTACTTCCTTGGACCGCTAGCTTTTACGGAACTAATTAGGAATGGTATATGCAAAAACAAATATGATGAATCATACAAAAAATCGAGATATGTATATAAGTGTGTGATGTCGAATGGTATAAGAATATATGCATACGAATAATCTGAAGGGAAGAATCTCAAACCTTTGTAGAGTTGAATGAATCGTGCTCAATAAGAAGAAAGGATGATCGTGAATATGATTGATCACGAGTACTGAAATGATAAAAGTGATATAAAATCAGGGACGGAAATAACAATTTACTATAAAAGAAATGACAACTTTGCCCCTGGTGGTAACTCACGTTATCTTGGGATTTAAACAAAATTGTTTTGGTATATTTTTTTTTGAAACACGGGTATCAAAACAATAAAATATAAAACACGGGCTGAAATGTTAAAAATGATATATAATTAGAGAAGGAAATATCAATTAGCTCTTAAGCATAAGAATGTAGTAACTTGAAGATTATATATATCAAAAAATTGTAATCGGTGTCTTATTTGAATTTCTTTTGCATAGATTGTGTTCGTTTCAAACTCTCATCTAAAATCCTCGTTAAATCATATAATGAGCCCCTCACGTTAAAGGCATCCCCGTCCTTTTCCCTAGTCACTGCTTTCTTTCCATCGTCATCACACACAACCACTCCTCTTCTACCCATCATTGTCATCAAACATCATCACACCACCAACCCCTTCTGAATCAATTTTGGCTGATAAACAGACAAACAGGATCATCGCAAGCACATCTGGTTCCACCTTAATGATGTTGCGAGGTTGTGAACCACCTCTAGACTCTGTCCATCACTCCTTTTTTAAACATGTTCCTCAATGCCCAAACCAAGAACAACTAACCCTCCAAAATGTCAAAATCAAAAACTCTTCTACTAGTAGAATTTTGGACCTGTTATTAATTGTGGCATCATTAAAGATTAAACCTTCAGTAATCTATATACATGTGCCAACTCTTGTCCTTCTTTTTAACTTAAACCACTATGTAAGCAAACAAACTTGTGCTATTTTGGATTACTCATGTGTCTTTAATTCATGTATCAAGTTCGCGATAATATCTTTTTAGCTTCTGGATATTTGTAAGGTCTTTTGTATATAATGATTCTTTCATCATCCAATAAATTTTGATAATCATACTTTCTTGAAGGAGCTAATGACTGTAAAACTTGGAAAACATCTTCATAATCAAGCAATAGTGCTTCTAATTTTGTATTATTCATTTTCTTATTGACATTGGCACTTATAAGATTTTGTTGTTATCTACTAACAAAATAGATGTGAAGATGCAATATGATTCTGTTTTACATAATATGAGTCATCTTCTCCATTGAAAGTATGCTTGATATCATTGCAAGGCGTCTCCTTTCAAGTGTACCGCAACATAACATAACTCTAAAACCTCAGGAGTTCCATCAATTGTAAAATATGCTCATATCTGTACAACCAACCATCTAGATCTCCATCATTGAATTTTGAAAAGTCCACCTTACCGAATCATGTAGGTCATGTGAACCCTTTGGTCAACTCTAACTAATGATGTTTCATCCATGTCTGTGAGATTTGAATTCAACATGCTCAAGCTTTTCATATTTTGTCTCTACTGCTCCATCGTCATCTCCATTGTTGATTTCACTATAGAACGATTTCTCATTTCCTTTGATGTGTAACAACCGTATTTTTTTAAAAGGAAAATAAAAGAATAAAAGAAAAAGGGAAAAGGGGAGAAATGAATGTCAACCCAAAGAGGAGGGGTTAAAAGTGTAAAAAGGGGTGCAAGTTGGTAAAAAGCTGGTAAAAAGAGAGTATGGCCGCGTATGACCTGCACAAACTTTCCATTCGGATTTTTTTTAGGAGAGAAAGAGCAGGATACGGGTTTTTGAAGAAGAAACAAGAGAGTTTGAAGTTTTTGGTAAGAATTCTTGAAATTTTGAAGCTTAAGATGATTCTAGAACCGTTTATGTGCTTATAAATGTGACTTGTGTGTTCGGGTGGTATTGTGTGTGTGTTTTAGGTGTTAGAAACTCCCGAGAGGTTCAAGAAGGGGTATCAAACCCGAAGACAACAAAGGTGAGTTTCTAGACCCCGTATTTTCACATGTTTTGTACGATTTTGGGGCTGGAAATACATG
>BJCO01372600.1:0-21965 GCA_018326465.1 Flaveria floridana | reverse complement strand
TATTATTATTATTATTATTATTATTATTATTATTATTATTATTATTATTATTATTATTATTTGTGTTTTTGTTAAGTCGCAAATGTGTATGGATACACATACATATCCAAATTTGTTTAAGTGTTTGAAGGACTTAATTGTCTCTAATAATCGTCCAAAGGATAGCCTCTATCCAAATATTAGTCTCTACAAAATTTAATACCCATAACAGATGTAAAACATATGCGGAAAACAATTAGAAGTTGAATATATACGTAAATACATAAGTAAAATTCTGGGCGCATTACCACTGTTTAGGCGTGTAATCACAGTTGGGAAGCCTGGGACTTAGGCGCATGACAACTGTTTAGGCGCATGGGAATTGCTGGGACGCCCAAGAATTAGGCGTATGGGCATTGTTCAGGCGCATGACTTAGAAAAACATCCACTTAAATATTTTGCATAAGTCCTTAACTCATCTTGGGGTCGAGGAGGGGTTGTTACACATGGTGTAAGATGTCACCCCTGCTTAACCTCTCATGGCTAGAACTGGTGATACCAATGTATATGAACATCTCTGTACTCCAGCCTGTATAGCGAAGGTCAAAATATATCAGGACTACACCATGGAAATTAAGTCTGATATTAATGCTTAAACATACTAAAAACTGTTTTTAAGAGAGCAGAATCTGACTATAAATTCAAAATTTAAGAGTTGGAGAAAATTATATCTTCTTTAAAACATGAACACTCAAACTACAGGGCTTAAATAAAAGACTTAGTCTTCAAGTTGACAGAGGCTCAAGCCCAGCTACTAATAGCTGAGGCTAAAGCAAGGAAATATGCTATTCAAGAGCATAAATTCAACACCATTCTTGCATCATCCTCCCACTTATAGGTGTGCTATCAAAACAAGAGTGGGTTGGGAACCAATGAAACTACTCGACCACACTCTTATGTGTCTATAAGACAGCCAAGATGTGTTAGTGATGAGCAAGTGGTACCATTCGTTCAAGAATCAAAGCATTACTATTGTGGGGTCACAATCAACCCTGCACTCAGTCCCGGCTAGCCTCTTCTAAAGTTGTGTTTATACCGGTTAACCCCGAAGGGAGAACTGAGCCTTAAATAGTGTACCATACATGCCGGATGGTTCACCATATTATCTTTCAAAAACCTTTCACATGCCACAAATGATCCCTCAGGATCTCAGTAGGGTACCCTTCCTATACGGAAGGCACTGTGTGTGGGGGATTCCCAAGTAGATCTACCCATATAAAACAAGCGGTTCACAAAAGAATTAATGATTGTGATTCAAGTATCAGTAGGTAACAACATTATCCATAACATAAGCATCATAAAATAGCATAGTAAAGATTTCAGTTTAAAAGAGCATGCTTCATCCCCAAAGCAATAATAAAAAAAAGGGACACGAGAACTCACCTTAGTATCGAACAACGGGTCCTTTAAGCATAGAGATAAATCTAAATCCTAGAACCCTATGATCATGATATAAGTAATAAGCTATAGATTCTAAGATCATTAGAAGTATAACTAAGTGCATGTTTATGGTTAAAGGCATACGTGACTTCGTTTCTTAGAAGTTTGCGTCAAAAAGTTTCCTTTTTAGGAAAGTTAGGGTTTTGGCACATGTATGTCAAAGTTTATGGTTCTTATAAATTTGTTAACATTTTAATAAGTTAAATATTAGTTTCTGGTCACGAGATTACTGAAATTTGGTTAAAACACAGATTTCACACTTTGGCCCCTCAAGTTTTAAAATTTAAAATTTCTACCCCAAAGTTTGTCTCCGTACAATTATTGACCCATAGTACTTTCTTAAGGTTTTTATAGCCTTTTTGGACCTGTCAGAACTCTAAAATCTTAGATCTTACTTGGTGAAGTTTAAATCACAAGTTTCTAGTTAACGATTACGGTAAAACTGATAATTCCAAGCATCTAGTTCTTAAATCCCCTAATTTGAATGAAATTATACCTCTAATATCTCTATCTTCCTGAAATATTGCAAATTTCATAGATTTTAGGCTCCTAGTTTATTTTAAAGATTTTATCTAAAATTTTTCCGGTTTCGTTTACTTTTTGTTAAATAAATTCATAGAAATTTCATGTTAACATAAAAATTCACCAAATTCCGTTTCTATTACTAAAATAATAATTCTAAGTCCTGGAAATCTTTAAAATTGTGGCCTTTAAGTGTTGCCCATATTTGATAATTTTTACCCTTCCTTGGGTCACCAAACAAGCTTGTTTTGCCTAACATGCCATTCTTTTTACATTTTCGGCCTTCATCACAAATTTACCACTATTTAATCATCACTAAACTACTGAAAATGCATCATACTCTCGGGTCTACTATGTATCACATATATGTTGTATCTACTTGACAATTTACACCTTTTTACACTTGTGTAACCCTATAAATAATGCCCAAACATCACCTAATCATTGTTATAGTTTTCAAATCATATTATAAGGATGTTCATTTACTATTTTAAAGCAGGTTTTTAACTTTGGTTGGGCGGGTTTACAATTAAAGATGATATATGGTGTAATAACACATAGTAAGAGGGTTTTCAAGGTAGAATCCTTGTATACCGACCCCTAGACTCACGGGTTGACGTGGAATAGTACCTTGTGTGATGTTAGAGTCCCACAAATACTATGTACGAGTAGAAAATCTTTTGTTAGAACAATGAGAGTAGTGCTTACAGTAAGATAAGGGTGTAAATATTAAGGTTTAGTGGATGGAAGTTCATTGGTACTTACTTAATAAACAGTTAAAAGGCTAAGAATGAGCAAGGGTCTTCGAAACAAGGCAGGAACTTCTTCTTCTTCAATGTTGTTGTTAGAAAATGAGAGATGAAAAGTGTGTGTACGTGTGTTCGGGTGAGGGGGAATCCGTGAGAGAGAGAATGTGATATGAATTTTTGAAAGAAGTTTGCGTATATGGGAATAAGTGTGAGGTAGAGTGTTGAAGTGGTTTATGGGGTTTCACAACATGCATACGGTTGGTGGGTTACGGGCGGCCGAGAAAAGATGTTTTTAATTGTTTTAATCGTAGTTATTATTATTATTATTATTATTATTATTATTATTATTATTATTATTATTATTATTATTATTATTATTATTATTATTTGTGTTTTTGTTAAGTCGCAGATGTGAATCGATACACATACATATCCGAATTTGTTTAAGTGTTGGAAGGACTTAATTGTCTCTAATAATCGTTCAAAGGATAGCCTCTATCCAAATATTAGTCTCTACAAAATTTAATACCCATAACCGATGTAAAACATATGCGGAAAACAACCAGAAGTTGAATATATGCGCAAATACATAAGTAAAATTCTGGGCGCATTACCACTATTTAGGCGCATGACCACTGTTGGGACGCCTGGGACTTAGGCGCATGACAACTGTTTAGGCGCATGGGCACTGCTGGGACGCGCAAGACTTAGGCGTATGGGCATGGTTCAGGCGCATGACTTAGAAAAACATCCACTTAAATATTTTGCATAAGTCCTTAACTCATCTTGGGGTCAAGGAGGGGTTGTTACACATGGTGTAAGATGTCACCCCTGCTTAAGTTCTCATGGCTGGAACTGGTGATACCAATGTATATGAACATCTCTATACTCCAGCCTGTATAGCGAAGGTCAAAATATATCAGGACTACACCATGGAAATTAAGTCTGATATTAATGCTTAAACATACTAAAATCTATTTTTAAGAGAGCAGAATCTGACTATAAATTCAAAATTTAAGAGTTGGAGAAAATTATATCTTTTTTAAAACATGAACACTCAAACTACAGGGCTCAAATAAAAGACATAGTCTTCAAATTGACTGAGGCTCAAGCCCAGCTAGTAATGGTTGAGGCAAAAGCAATGAGGCATGCTATTCAAGAGCATAACTTCAACACCATTCTTGCATCATCCTCTTACTTATAGGTGTGCTATCAAAACTAGAGTGGGTTAGGAACCAATGAAACTACTCCACCACACTCTTATGTGTCTATAAGACGGCCAAGATGTGGTACTGATGAGCAAGAGGTACTATACATCCAAGAATCAAAGCATTACTGTTATGGGGTCACAATCAACCCTGCACTCAGTCTCAGCTATCCTTTTCTAAAGTTATGTTTATACCGGTTAACCCCGAAGGAAGAACCGAGCCTCAAACAATGTACCATACCTACCGGATGATTCACCATTGTATCTTACAAAAACCTGTCACATGCCACAAACGATCCCTTAGGATATCAGTGGGTCACAATGTACCATACCTACCGGATGATTCACCATTGTATCTTATAAAAACCTGTCACATGCCACAAACGATCCCTCAGGATATCGTTGGGGTACCCTTCCTATACGGAAGGCACTGTGTGTGGGGGTTCCCCATGTAGATCTACCCATATAAAACAAGCGGTTCATAAAAGAATTAATGATTATGATTCAAGTATGAGCAGGTAACAACATTATCCATAACATATGCATAATAGAATACCACAGTAAAGATTTTAGTTCAAAAGAGCATGCTTCATCCCCAAAGCAATAATAAAAAAAGGGGACACGAGAACTCATCTTAGTATCGAACAACAGTTCCTTTAAGCACAGAGAAAAATCCAAATCCTAGCACCCTATGATCATGATATAAGTAATAAGCAATAGATTCTTAGATCATTGGAAGTATAACTAAGTGCATGTTTATGGTTAATGGAGTACGTGACTTCGTTTCTTAGAAGTTTGCGTCAAAAAGTTTCCTTTTTAGGAAATTTAGGGTTTTGACATGTGTATGTCAAGCTTTATGGTTCTTATAACTTTGTTAACATATTAATAAGTTAAATATTAGTTTATGGTCACGAGGTTAAAGAAATTTGGTTGGAATGCAAATATTACAATTTGACCCCTCAAGTTTCAAAATTTATAATTTCTACCCCAAAGTTTGTCTCCTTACAATTCTTGACCCCTAATACTTTCTTAAGGTTCTTATTACCTTTTTGTACTTGTTAGAACTCTAAAATCTTAGATCTTACTTGGGGCAGTTTAAATCACAAGTTTATAGTTACAGATTACGGTAAAACCGACAATTCCAAGCAACTAGTTCTTAAATCCCCTAATTTCAACCAAATTACAACTCTAATATCTCTATCTTACTAAAATAATGCGATTTTCATAGATTTTAGGATCCTAGTTTATTTTAATGATTTTATCTAAAATTTTCACAGTTTACGTTTACTTTTTGTTAAATAAATTCATAGAAATTACATATTAACCTAAAAATTCACCAAATTTGGTTTCTATTACTAAAATAAGAATTCTAAGACCTGGAAATCTTTAAAATTGTATCCTTTAAGTGTTGGCCATATTTGATAATTTTTACCCTTCCTCGGGTCACCAAATAAGCTTGTTTTGCCTAACATTCCATTCTTTGTTACATTTTCGGCCTTCATCACAAATTTACAACCATTTAATCATAACTAAACTACTGAAAATTCATCATACTCTTGGGTCTACTATGTATCACATATATGTTGTATCTACTTGACAATTTACACCTTTTTACACTTGTGTAACCCTATAAATCATGCCCAAACATCACCTAATCATTGTTCACAAACCATAGTTGAACCCCCATGCATACATTTTGGTTTAATTATGTCATATACATTGGAAGAGCCCAAGACCAATAAGGCCTGGGCTTCGCATGGTAAGTAATCATTTCACCTTTTGTGCAGGGACATCCACATGAGAAGAATACAAACAATTGGATTGTGGATAGTGGATGCTCCAGGCACATATCAGGGAACAAATCTCTCCTCCAAAAAATTTAACATTTTTATTGTGGTCCTATTCAATTTGGAGGTGAAGCCAGAGGATGCATTTTTGGTAGAGGTAGCGTATCCAATGATAAGTTAAAAGTGGACAAAGTACACTTTGTCAAACAAATTGAATACAATCTCTTTAGTGTTTCTCAGTTTTGTGATTAAAAGCACCAAATCCATTTCATAGAACATGAGTGCATTAACCTCAAACCCAGGATGACAATTCCTCAGGAATTGGTGCTTCTTAGATCTCCAAGGAGAGGATATGTACAAGCTGGATATAAAAAATGTTTCCCCGCTAGGTGAAGTATCAAGCTTTATTTCCAAGGCTAATAGTGATGAGTCAACTCTTTGACATAAAAGAATGTGTCATGTTAATTTTAAAACAATAATTAAGCTGGTTAAAAATAACTTGGTACATGGTGTGCCTAAAAAGGAGTTATCTGTAAAGACAACTATGTTGCTTGTCTAAAAGGGAAGCAACATAAGGCATCCCTCAAATCCAAAGAAGTTAACTCCATCACTACTCTATTACACTTATTGCACATGGATCTATTTGGTCCCACAAGTATATTGAGCATTGAAAGGAAATTATATTGCCTTGTGATAGTTGATGATTTTACAAGATTCATATGGGTATTTTTTTAAGAACTAAGGATGAAACTGCTAAAATGTTAAAATATTTTATTCTTAAAATAGAAAATCAAATTGATCATAAGGTAAAAAAAATAGAAGAGATCAAGGGGATGAGTTTAAGAATCAAGTTCTTGACTCATATGGTAACTCAAAAGGGATTACTAACCAATACAGTGCTCCTAGAAGTCCTTAACAGAATGGTGTTGTTGAGAGGAGGAATAGGACCCTTAGTGAGGCTGTAAGAACCATGTTAGCTGATTCAAAGCTGCCTCTAACTTTCTGGGCAAAGGCAGTCAGCACTGCATGTTATATGCTGAACATGGTTCTCATTGTTAAGCCCCATGGAAAACCCTTTACGAGCTATGGAACAAGAGCCCACCGTTCATTGGATTTTTAAGGTTCTTTAGTAGTAGATGTACCATACCTTACACAAAGGAAAATGTAGCAAAATGTTTTGAAAAATCAGATGATGCTATCTTTGTTGGGTATTCCTCAAGCTCAATCGTCTATAGAGTATACAATATTAAGAATCAACAACTTGAGGAATCATCCAACATTATTGTAAATGAGAACACTCCTTGTGTTAAGGGGAATGGCCCTAACCATACCTTTGAATTAGAATTGTTTTCCAACTATTGTAAACTATCTTGTGAGAATGTTTCAGCTGGAACAAGAACACAAAATGACTCCTCTCATGATCAGCTATTTGAGTTACCTAAACCTATTCCAATTTCTCTAAGAAGACATGAAAAGCATGCTCCTACTACTGCAAGTCTTGAAATCTTGAATATCACAGGAAACAGTGGAGCTTAAAAAAGTTGCCAGTCAGTTAAGCCTCAAAACTCATTAGCTGACAACTCTAACTCTCACCACCAAGCTATTGAAGACAGTAACCTAGAGGAACAGGCAACTGTTAATGCCACTTCATAGCAAAACACCATTGATGCTATAACTCATTCATTCAATCAGTCCTTATTTAATGAGTGTGAGACATAAGCTGGAACCAATGTTCACAATCCTGATTCTCAAACTTGGATCTATCTATGACACTAGATGTGATTCCTAGACTCAGGATTCACAACACTCATCCAGCTGAGAACATCATTGGGGATGTCTCAAAAGGTGTGAGAACAAGAAGTCAGACCCAGAATGGGATGTTTGCTTGTACTCATGCTTTCTATCTCAAACGGAACCAAAGATGGTGGAAGAAGCTCTCAAGGACAACAATTGTGTCGAAGCAATACAAGAGGAGTTGCTTCAACTTAAGAGACAAAAGGTGTGGTACCTATATCCATTGCCACCTGGCCAAGTCCCTATTGGCACTAAGTGGATGTTCAGGAATAAAAGAGATGATATAGGTTTGATCATCAAGAACAAGGCCAGACTTATAGTTCAAGGATAGGCATAAGAGGAAGGAATAAATTGCACTGATGTCTTTGCACCTGTTGCAAGACTTGAAGCAGTGAGAATCTTCCTAGCTTTTGCAGCATCCAAGAAGTTCATCGTCCATTAACTTAATGTCAAATGTGCAATTTCTATATGGGGATATCGATAGAGAAATCTATGTATGCCAGCCACCTAGATTTGAAGACCCACAACACCCCAACTATGTATGCAAACTGGATAAAGCTCTTTATGTGCTGCACCAAGCACCTAGGTTATGGTATGAGACACTGTCTCAGTTTCTCCTAAAGAATAGCTACACCAGAGGCACCATAGATAATACATTATTCATAAAGAAGTCTGGGAAGAATATTTTGCTAGTACAAGTCTATGTTGATGACATCACATTTGGTTTTTCAAATGACTAAATGTGCAAAGACTTTGAAAGCATCATACAGAGGAAGTTTGAGATGAGTTCCATGGGAAAGATGGATTTCTTCCTTGGAATTCAAGCGAAGCGGATGAAAGAACAGTTATTTATCAATCAATCTAAGTATGTCAAGGACATCTTAGAAAGATTTGAGATGAAATATTGTAAGGCAGCCAAGACACCAATACAAAGAAATCACAATCTTTGTCCTAATTCCGAGGGGGAGGATACTGACCATATCAGTTAGGGTAATCACTGGATCAGTAATGTTCTCACTAGAAGTAGACCTGATATCATGTTTTCAATCTGCATCTGTGCAAGATATCAGGCTGCTCCCAAGGTGTCTTACCTAATTGCTATCAAGAGAATTTTGAAATACCTTAAAGGAGCTCCCAAACTGGGCCTTTGGTATCCTAAGAACAAGGATTTCAACCTTTACGAATACGCTGACAGTGATTATGGTGGCTGCAAAATTAACAAGAAATCCACATCAGGAGGATGTCAATTTGTTGGGGGAAGGATCATCTCTTGGTAATGCAAGAAACAATCATGTATCTCTACATCGATTGCTGAAGCTAAATACACTGCTAGTGCAAGCTGCTGTACTCAACTGCTATGGATTCAATATCAAATGTTAGACAATGGTTTCAACTTCATGAAGACTCCTATCCATATAGACAACAAGAGTTCTATTTCTATCATAGAAAATTCAGTCAAGCACTGTAAGATGAAACATATTGACATCAGGTACCATTTTATTGAAGATATAAATGAAGAAAACTTGATCAAACTAGTCATAGTTGATTCAAATGAACAATATGCTGATTTGTTCACTAAAGGCTTTGATGAACAAAGATTTAAGTACTTAATTACCACTATTGGGATGATTAACATTGACTAGTCAATCTCTTTTGAAATTCTTGTGAAAATATGTCTTATCTAAGTTGTCTATTTACAATCTAAGCCCTGTTACAAAAGATTCTTTCCAAAATTTTCTAAGTATAAATTCTTCGGAAGAGAAATTTACCCTCGGAAGAGATCTTTTATCATCTTCCGAAGGCAAATTCCTCTGCATAAGTATTCTCTTCCGAAGAGTTTTTTACCTTGGAAGATTATTTGATCATAGATCAAATTTTCTTTTGAATGCTACTAACTACTTCTCTCAGAAAAACACTTTACTTTCTGAAGCAAATCTGTCTTCAAGACATACTTTGTTTCGGAAGGAAAAGTGGCTTGGAAGACAATAAGAAAGAGAAGCACAAGTGTTCTCTCAGAAACAGTTTTACTATCGGAAGAAATCTTTACAGTGTAACGGATATCTTTGGGCCTCACTCTACAAAAAGTAAGATTTTAATGATGATTGTCGGAATATTTTAAAAGTTCTATCTTACTGCTGCTGTCAAATCGGAACCCAAAATGTCCTTACACCTTATCGGTTTGGCTTTTTAACAACCTGTTAAATATTTTTGACTTTCTTTCTTTACTTTCTTTACCATTGTAAAAGCCTTAAAATTTCCATTATCTTCTTCACTCACTCTTAAATTACCACTCTCAAACTCCTTCAAACAGTATCTTCAGAAAACAATGGCCTTGAATTCCTAGCACTACCAGGTCGTCATCCTTGACTCTTCCAAGGATGCCGATTTTCCCTCACCATCCAATTCCTAACCCAATCTGCATACTTCACCATTATAACCGCTAACCCTACCATCTACTCAAATCATATGGCCGAATTCTGGGCCAATGGTCATAACGACACACTCAACGGTCAAAGGGTTATACGGTCTAGAATATGCAGACAGGAGAGTACTGTCAGTGAAACCATTATCAGGGAGCATCTAGAGCCTCACGATGAAGGCGCCCCTACTGAGTTCCCCAAACTTGATTTGGAAGACACCTATATGCAAATGGGATATGGAGGAGACGTAAGCAAGTCTACAGATTACAAGTTTAGCTTCTCCTACAACTGGACGTTCTTACTGCATGTCATCCTACACAGCTTGTCCAACAAATTAGGGGGTTAGGATCAAATTTCATATGATTAGGGCTGCCTAGTCCACGGGTTGGTAAAGCGCCTCAGATTCAACTACTCTCGGGCTTGTGCTGAAAAACCTAAGAGGTAATCTCACTAGGAATACATTTTACATGTATCCCAGGTATATCCAGCATATAATCAATTATGAGTAGGATCAGGATAATCTAGAATATGTTGGTGTTCTAGTATTTCCACAAATGAGGCTAGGTATCTTCAAGATGCTAAAGAAGATATCCACCAACTTTACTGGAAGGTTCACTAATCTTCTTCCAAGTATGCTTGAGCCTATGGCTCCTGATGACATCCCTGCAGACCTAGCAATTGAATGACCCACATCAGACACCACCACTTTATAACAAATTAATTCTTCCCACCCTATCAAGTTCACCTACTGAAGATGCCCCAAACGAACCCTTGTTCAATCTACTCTGATTGAAAAAGTCCTCTCTGTTCAAACCAAGAAGGCTAGAGTGGAACAAAGGGCTCCCACTCAGCCAGAGGTCCAACCATCCTCCATAATTGACCTCAATATCAGCGTTGAGTCTCTTTAGTCTCAACTTCATGAGCCTATTGCCCAAGCCTGAAGCCCTTAGGGTGAGTCCAAACACTCCCCTTAGAAGCCAAAAAGGGACACCCATATCACTGGCTCAATGCCACTAGATGTTGACCAAGGTCCCGGGTCATTAGGCATAACTACTATATCCTTTATTGACCTATTAACCCAATCTATTGAAGATCTCATGTTTCATCAAGGCAATGATGTTGATCTACCACACCACTCTCCAGATCAACCGAGCACTATGGAACCTCTGATTTCTGACCGACATCAGTTAAGCCAAATTGAGGTGAGTCCCACAGCTGTGGAAGGGACTCATATAGACTCAACTGCCACTATTGAGAGTGTCTCATTGACCTTTAAGGACAGTGGTAACATAACCGAGACTGAGTCTACGGCAACCTTGCCAATTGATATCTCTGAAAGGAATATCAGTATGCAAGGGAAACCAGGGTGCCAAGAAACCACATCTGGTGATAAAGATGAACATACTAGATATGTTATCTCATCTCTCCGTGATTCTTCAAAAGAAGATGAGGGAAGTCTGCAACTCACCATCCATAACCTGCCTTATAAAGTCTCAAACCTTGGATTCAAGGTTAGAACTTTAGATGATAGGTCTGCCACTCAACAACTTGAGATTGAAAATATCAAGGCCAAACTAGGTGACACTCGTATTGAGAAGTTTGTTAGGCATGTACCTATTCAAGTCTCTTTAAGTTCTTCCTCTAGCTCATCTACTTCTCAAGATGATGATACCAAAGAGGGGGAGAATGTATAGAGTCAAAGTCATGAGGAACCTACCATGGCCATCTCAAAACCATCTTTACTGTATCCTACACAACAATACTCTACAACTATCATCCCTTAACCACCTCCCATATCAATTCAAGTGGACTCTAGGAAGCTTATTGATCTTCACAGATTTGTAACCAAGTATCACATAAGCTTCTCACTTGAACAACCTTCACCAGATGTTGTTATAGCGTACTTTGGAGCTGAAGAGCTTCAAAGGTTGAGTGCACCACCTACCACTGAGAAGAAAGTTGGTCAACCTAAGGTCTCTATTGAAACTGAGATTGACTTCAAAGGGGAAATAAGGACTGATGGCCCAACTACTGACTCAGTTCGGACATGTACTGTTATTCCAATCTATTCCGAAGCATTAGACGGGATCATTAAACTATCATCTTTGTCTGATGATCTGCTTATCACAAAGGCTATCCTTGATCTTGCCTCTAAGGTAAACAGTGAGGACTTCCTTAAAATCCCTCTCTCTCGAACACCACAAGCTCAACCCCACTCTACCCAACATGAATCATTCAAGCCAGAATCTCCAATGGCTAAATCTTCCTCAGATCCTAAAGAAAAAGGAAGATGACAGCTGAATATATTCTTTAAGAAGAAAGGTTGGTGAAGCTGAAAAGGAAAGGTAGACTTGACACTAGGAAACTGTTGGCTGCAAGCAGCAAGGCAATAGTAGCAACTCAAAAGTCTATCAACAACAGAAGAAGAGTGGAGGTGATAGACAGGCTAATCTAGGAGTGGATAATAAAGAAATGCTCCTACTCCTACTTGATGAGCTTGTGAAACTGGAGAAGGCAACCCTACTTCAAAAGGAGAAAGAGGAAGCAACAAGGTTGGCCAAAGGGTCAAGGGGCTATTCTTAGGAGGAGCTGACTCCTTATGAAAATAAGACGATCTTGTTTCTTTTCAACAAAGAACAAGATCAGATCAACAAGGAGAGGAAGAAAGCTGCCAGAGAGAAGTTGAAGGAGAAAAAGAAGAAGAAGGAGGAGGCCTAATTTGCGGCTGCCAAGAGGGTGGGAGACAAATCCTGGATGAAGGCTTATATCAGGGCCCATGGCTTCACACGCAGGCAAGTAGGTCCCATGTCTGTAAATACCCTACAACAACATGTCATTGACATCAACGCCGACATTCACTTAGGAAGATGGGAGGAAGTATATCACACTCAAGGTGTGTAGAGGATGGTACTCAAACCAACATCCAAACCACAACCAACAAGAACTGAGCCTACACCTCTTCCCTTCCCTATCAAAACTGAACCCACTATGGAACCTTACACTCCTGAACCTACACTATCAGCCTTAACTCCACCCTCATCCATTTCTACTCAGCAACCACCAACACTACTTATCCTAAAACCCAAAACACAACCCAAAACACAACTTTTACCGAAGCCATCATCTGAACCATCTAAGCCTCTACCTTAAATGAATTGAAGGAGATCAAAAGGAAGCTCATTAACTGTGCAATCCTGGTGACATCTCTTTAGGGTAATGTTATGGTGATTTTAGAGTTAAACGAGGAAGATGTGATGAATCAGGTATCGGTTAAAGCTTGTTAACCGATGGTCAATGTAATCAATATAATAGACAGTCAATAAAGGAACGTTCATTATATAAAATCAAGTTAGTAGTGTTAACAGTGTCGACTTGAGTCCATTATGAACTTTTTCACCTACTACACGAACCAAGTGAGGGAAAGGTATAATTGCACTTCGTTTTACATTTAAAGTTTGATAAATAACTTACACGTGGGCATTTCAAAAGCGTTGAGCTCTAAAAGATAACAGACACAATCATAAAATGAAAACAATGTATATTTGTTGTGATTATAGATTTATATGTTTTACACAACGATTATAATAGCCACTATTATTAAGACACAATGAAATCATAATGTGTAAATAGAAAATGAGACAATTATAACCAGTACAACATGTTAGTTATTATTAAAGATATACACATATAATTGCGAACCTAATTATGATACAATAATACTAGAGACCAACGTAATAGTACGTTTTTATTATAAGTACTTATTATAATTCGTTTATAAATGGACTAACACAAAGTATCATACGAATACAAGTGAAATGTTAGTGGTTCCAAAGCTATAAATATATATAAGGTCAAATGTTAACACTCTATTATTGCGATAACCATATTAACTTTTAAAGATCAACAAAAATTATTTTTTCAATAATATCGTTACATAAATACAAAAATATGTTCTTTTATTTATATGTGTAAATTCGTAAGCGTAAAATATATTTTCTTTATTTATATGTGTATATTCGTAAGCGTACTTTTACCGATAGCAAGTACTCATTTTTAATTAGTTGTTTTGTTACTATATTAGGCTAATTAACCTGGTTTCCCTCTACATATGCTAATAGAGAGTTGAAGAAATTAGAGAGCTCCTCCAAGGGTTAGTTCTTACTCTATTTTGGGGACCCCCAAGACTGTCCGTCTCCTAGTCCCTGTAAGTCCAATCTCATCTTGTAGCGCTTCTTCGTTACATGGTCGGGACACATTCATCGATTTCTTTTCATTCTTCCCAGGCTTACAAGTGCCTTATTTTTTTTCTAAAACTATTATTAGTATATTTATTGTTGTCAAAATATAATTACCGACAATAATATTCATTTTATATATCAATGTATGACAACAAATATTACCAATGTTTCTAGTTAAAATGAGATTTCATACATAGTCGAGGTAAAGATGGATATTCATTTACGAAAAATGACAAATTATAACTATATTATAGCGATGTGCCAAAGAAATATTAATAATCAGATCTAGTTTTTTGTTAGTTTTAAACAGTAACTTGAGCCTATGAGTTTTACACTTATAATTGGAGTAAATTGCATCAATGTTCCATGTGGTTACACCAAATTACACGATTGGTCCCCAAAACATTAAAAATCATAAGTTAGTCCAAACTTTTGGGTATTCACTACAAGTTTGGTCCCTAAATTTTTAACAACTATAAAGTTAGTCCAAGTTTCAATTGGGTGTTGCAGTTTTGGTTATAAAGTTAAATTTAGAAGTTAGTTCCAACCTTGTAAAATGCATAAAAACTAAATGAATAGAATGTTAGTAACCAAACATACAACGACTACATAAACGTGTGGACTAAATTTGCACTTTTTTTAAGTTTGGGGACCAAACATGCAATTTAGTTAAAACACAAGGACCATTTATGTACTTTATCCTCAAAATGATAAACAAAACATGGATATGTTCATGCACGAAAAAGATGTACGAATTAGAATACCATTGATCAACAAGCAACTCGACTATAATAGCACACGAACACTACACTTAAGCTTATCAAAGGATCTCAATTGCACATGTGATAATGTTACTGTCTCGTTAGAGATTAATTATAGGTATACATTTAGGATTACATAGGTGAATTCCTATGCATACTAGCGAGCTCTCAACATCGACATACTCGTGCTCCTAAGAGAAATAAATATGATTCTTCGCATCCCCTTTTTATTTAAATTACTTTAGATGAAAAACATGCCTACAATACTTTACAAACATTAAGTTAATTGAGAATTAGACAATTAAACACACACAAAAATCAAGTGAAAACACCTATTTTAATCTAGCCAATAAGTGAGAATATCACTATTGGGATTTCCAGTGTGATGATTTAATACATGTATTTTGATAGATGCAATGAAGTCAAGAGAATAATGGTCGTGTTAGAGTAAAGACAGACCTCATTAATGTCCTTGTCATTAGGACATGCGTGGGTTGGTTTAAGTGAGAATATCACTATTGGGATTTCCAGTGTGATGATTTAATACATGTATTTTGATAGATGCAATGAAGTCAAGAGAATAATGGTCGTGTTAGAGTAAAGACAGACCTCATTAATGTCCTTGTCATTAGGACATGCGTGGGTTGGTTTAAGTGAGAATATCACTATTGGGATTTCCAGTGTGATGATTTAATACATGTATTTTGATAGATGCAATGAAGTCAAGAGAATAATGGTCGTGTTAGAGTAAAGACAGACCTCATTAATGTCCTTGTCATTAGGACATGCGTGGGTTGGTTTAAGTGAGAATATCACTATTGGGATTTCCAGTGTGATGATTTAATACATGTATTTTGATAGATGCAATGAAGTCAAGAGAATAATGGTCGTGTTAGAGTAAAGACAGACCTCATTAATGTCCTTGTCATTAGGACATGTGTGGGTTGGTTATCACAGTCCAACATACATAAACTTCGTTCTTGTAAGTCTCATGCCCCCTTTCTAATTATTTTTAAAACATCTGGGATAGAATACAAGCTGCGTTACATTATTTAAATACAAGTTATTACATGAGTCAATGGTTTATACATGATTAATTGTCACATGAGTAATTTCATTATCGCATCAGGTCCCCAGCCTTTCCTAAATTGTTAGCTATAGTTTGACGTAAAAATTGTGAATAGATCTATTGGGTTGACACCCTCACTCGTGGTTAGTCTCTCTAATTATGATAGTGATCAAGTTGGGTGCATTATAATCCCTCCTTATTACAATGTTTTATAATACAACATTGTGTTATGGCTGATTTGGTTACATGTCAAGTGATGGTTTCAGGAGCTCAAGGTAACTATTACACTTTGGTATGGTTTTAGTTAAAAATATGATTCATTTAAAACTCGTGATCCAAGTGAAACATTTTTTAATATAAATCAACTTGTAAACTCACCAACATAATTTTTAAGCTATTTTAAGCACAATATTAGAATTAGTTAAGTTTAATTATAGGAACTCACGGTAACTGTATTACTCTAGGCAAATCTCACATTAGTCATGGGTAAGAGAGATTTCTGATTCATAAGTAATGTATTGCCTCTAATATTACTAACATGTTTCGGGCGCATTGGATGTGGATGAGAGGAGAGCTCCATAGTTAAGCGTGCTCAGGTGACAACAATCCACGTGGGCAAAGCAGACAATAATGGTGGTATGAGTGGCCAGATGTTACAAATGGTATGAGAGCCATTCCTATGCCGTTTGGGATGGTGGGGCAAAACTCATTAAGGATGGTGAGTCCCCGAGGGTGTTTAGAGAGACACCTTAGGCAAATCCACATCTATGGATGTGATTGTGGGGCAAACCTCATCGAGGACAATAAGTCCAAAGGGGGGTGATTGTAACACCCTAGGCAAATCCTACATCAGTTGTGTACAAAAAAGATTCCTGGTTCATAAGAAATGTCTAGCCTTTAATATCACCAACGTGTTTTGGGTGTATTGACTATGGTGAGAGGAGAACTCTACAGTTAAGCATGCTTAGGTGGCAACAATCTAGGGATGGGTAATCTCCATGGGAAGTTTTCACCCGGGCAACTAAAAGAAATCCCTGAGTTTCGCACGGGCAAAGCGGACAATATTGCTGGTGTGAGGGGTCGGATTACAGTAATTGTATCACTATTTATCCTATTTTAATTCATAACATGATTCAAATTTCATGATCTGGTTACAAAGTCTTTTGAGCAAAATAATGTGCTTGAATTATTAAAACGTGTGAACTCAAGATCATTGTTAACATTTTAAGACTGTTTTTTTAAGAGTTGGTAATAAAGGGTGTAAGGTTTATATAGAGGCTGATGCAACCAAAGCAACCAAAGCAACCAAAGGGCATCCTGCATGCATGCACCAAAGTAACAAGTAGAACTGCTATGGAAGTTTTATACTTTGCATGAGAATTTTGCTAAGTATAAAATCTTCTAAAGCTAAAAGTTCCTGCGGAAGCTTCATACTTAGCACACGAAATATTCTAAGTATAAAGTCTTCCGAAGCCAAAGATCAAATCTTCTGAAGCCAAAGATGAAGTCTTCCGAAGCTTCAAAGAAAAAGTCTTCCAATGCCTAATGAAGTGAAGACTAATTTCTTTTGAAGACCTAGAAGAACATGCTTTTCTATGATGTACTTTTATAAAAGCTGAATAACTTTCCACTGCAACTCTGAAGACTCACCAACTTGCATAAGTTGGTGAAAAGGTCTATGCTTTTGTAACTGTACAGTAAGGTCTTTGCCTGTAACTTTCTACTTTATATACTTTTATCATTTTTTGTATAATATTAGGATGTGAGCTATAGCATATCATAGTAACTAGTCAAAAGGCAATCTGCCTTTTGACTCTGTATTGATTTTGTTATCTTTCAATGTTCCAACTGCCTTTCCAATTACGGCCGGTTATAGAGTGTACTATAAAGTATGTGAATGTCTTGTAACTTATTTCTTATGCATTATAACTCTTGTAAGAGAACTTGAGATTAATATAAATCATCCTTAGAAGCCTTATATATATTGTCTTAAGTTCCTTTTCTTTACTTACTTGTGTTCTTTGCATCCAAAATCTCAAAACCCTGGTTCCCTATTTGATCTGTTAAGTGCTCTAACTCTCTCCTTATTGTGAGACTGATTGTATTGACCATCCCTTAACTGGTCCTGCAATTGGTATCAGAGCATTCCAGGCTCTTGATTATAAGATCTCACCATCTTAAATCTCCCCAGTTCTCACAAACCACTTAACACGTCAAATGGCAGCATCCAAGGTTGATATGGAAACCGGTACCATGGTAAAGTCCCCACTAATCACTCCTGATGATTTTGATACTTGGTGCCTAAGAATGGAAGGCTTCATCAAGTCACAAGATAACAGGATGTAGGAGTCTGTTACTGAAGGACCTTACATTCCATGCACCTCTTCAGCTGTTGCTGGAGGTGGCATGATCCCAAAAGAGGTGGCATGATCCCAAAAGAGGTGGCTGACTATTCTGAAGAAGATAGAAAAAGAATAGACATAGATCAGAAAGCCACGACTACCCACCAAACTGCTCTTCCAAATGCCATCTACAGAGGCTTCAAGAAGTGCAAGACTGCTAAGCTGCTCTGGGATGCATTGAAGCTGATGTATGAAGGTTCTTCTGATGCAAAAAAAAAACAAGAAGGATCTTCTAAAGCAGCAGTTTGAGAATTTTACCGTCAAAGTAGGTGAAACCATGACTCAACAATACTTTAGGTATGTTAAGATTATGGATACTCAGATGGATGTTGGAGTAAAACTAGAGAATAGGGAAATTATAAGAAGGTTCATGTCCTCTCTTCATATACAATGGACATACTATTGTGTGGTCATTAAGATGACTGAAAATCTCAAGAGATTCACTCTTACTGAGTTATATGGCATACTCAGTGGTTACCAGATGGAGATGAACATGCAAAATCCATCTGGCAACTCTAACAATCAACAGAGTTCCACCCTTCATGTGGTTGAAAGGTATTGTAGAGAACCACAACACCATTTCATCTCTTACCCTGACAAATCACCCAAGGGCCCTTTCATCACCTTCCCTGAGACACCAAAGGAGAGCTACATCCATGGAAGGGCATTCTAAGAAACAGGCTCATCATATGCCCTTGTGTCATATGATGGAAGCACATGAAACTTTGTCTTCACCCTTGAAGACTTGGACTGCATCCATCCAGATGACCTGGAGTACATGGAGATAGTTCAACAAATGGCTTTTCTCACTCAAAGAGCCAAGAAATTCTACAACAGGACAGGGAGAAAGTTTCCTAGCAATGTATCTAGTGAAAAGTTTGGGTTGGATAAAAGCAAAGTGAAGTGTTACAACTGTAACCAAATGGGAGACATTACTCGAGAGTGCAAGGCACCCAAGGCAAATGGTTGCCAAGCACAACCCCAGACAAACTACATTAAGGGAGATTCACACACTAAAAAGCCCAAGCAGTAAGCTGCAGTTACTGTTAAAGGAGGATTTGATTGGAGCTTTCAGGTAGAAGATGTGTCTCCAAACCGAGCACCGATGGCAGATCTGGATAAAGCCAAGGTATTGGAACATCTTTGTACCCCAGAATGCATTGCTAAAGTTAATAGATACAGGTCCTATTACTTAGAAATGAGATATGATCTTGAGTCTTTGAACATATTAAAATCTGATTTCAAAAGAGCTAAAAATGAGTATAAGTTAAAAATAGAAGACTTAAAGAAAAATATTTTAACTCTTAAACATAAGAATAGCAACTATAGGACTCAGATCAAAGATCTCATTACTAAGTTAACTGAGTGTAAGGCTAAGCTAGTGATCAGCAAAGCCAAGGTAGAGAAGCATGTTCTTGAAAAAGAGACCTTCAAGAACATCATATCCTCATCCTTACATTCTGAAGTGTGTTATCAGAACAAACAGGGGCTAGGATCTACTAAGATAGCTCCTCCATACGCTCTATTGTTTGTAAGATCTCTAAGGTGTGGAACTAGTCAAGATGTGCTGCCATCCATAGATCCCAGTGATGAAGAGGATGAAGAGGAGGTAGTGAAGGATTGATTTGGAAAAAATAAGGAAGATCATCATAACAAGGGTCACTACACTCCTAAGGAGAGGAAGAAGTCAGGGATGACTAAGTCAAAGAGGAAGAAACTTAATTCGAACAACAAAAAGAAGATCAAAGAGAGCTCAGGAGATCAAGGACACTTTCAACTCAAGCAGAAACAAGTCTTTATCTCTGTAGGTTTTGAAGTTGTAAAGACTAAGGACACAACTTTGAACTCTAGTACCAAGAGTTCATGTACATGTTCAACTCATCCATGTGAAGGAATGAAGACTGAGCAGCTATGTAACACTGCTACACAACATGAACTATCCACCTCCAAAGGCAAGCTTTACCTTAAGAGGCCTGCCATAACATCTTCAAAGATGGGGATGGAGATGTAAAGTGATAAAACTCATCTTCTATTCAAAAGAAGGCTCTCAGGAGAAAGCATTTTGACTGTATTATGTGTGGCAGTACTTCTTATCTGGCTAAAGATTGCATTTATAATCCCAAAAGTACTGTCAACATAACAAAGAAGAAGACATCTGAGAAGAGCAAGAAGAAGAAAGCTTTGGAAGAAATCAGTGTTTCTTTCAGAAGCTCCAAAATGAAAATTAAGACAAGTGAAAAATTACCTTTGAAAGAAAATTTAGCCTCAGAAGAAAGTAATGCTTCTGAAGCACTAAAGCTTGCTGCCGTGAAAGCAGGATCTTGTGAAAGGTCAGTTTCCAAATCTTCCAAAGTTGCAAAAACTTTCGAAGCTTTGAAGGTCAAGTCTAATCTTCCAAAGATGGTGTGGAAGATAAAGGAAGACCATGTGTTTGAAAATTCTTCATGTACAACAACAAATTATCCCCATAGTCTCAGTATAAGATCAATTACTATTGTATTGTCTTCTGTTCATTATGAAGAGCCCAAGACCAATGAGGCTTGGGTTTCTAAATGTAACTAATTCTCCTTTTAGTATGCAGGAACAGTTGAAGACCAAAAGAAATGTATGGATCATTAATAGTGGCTATTCCAGGCACATGACAGGCAATGGCTCCTTGCTTTAGAAATTTGAGAAAATTAGCGGAGGACTAGTTGCTTTTGGAGAAGATGCTGGTGGCTACATCACTAGAAGGGGCAAGGTCACAAATGGTAAGCGCAGTATTGAGAAGGTAAATTTTGTTAAGGAGCTTGGGTGTAATTTACTGAGTGTATCCTAATTTTGTGACCAGAGACATAACTGAGCATGAGTGCCTTGTTCTTAGGCCCAGTGGTCATTCCTCAAGAGCATATCCTGCTTAGAGCACCCCGGAAAGAGAACATGTACAAGATGGATTTGCAAGAAACATCCCCTCAGGAGAAGTTTCTTGCTTTCTATTTAAGGCCAATAGTGATGAGTCTTTTCTTTGACATAAAAGGTTGTGCCATGTGAACTTTAAGAACATGAATAAACTGATTAAGAATGATTTGGTAACTAGAATGCCAAAGAAGGAGTGTACAAGTGATGATCACTGTGTTGCATGCCTGAAAGGGAAACAACACTTGGTGTCACACAAGCCAAAGGTTAAGAACTCTATCACTACTCCCCTTCACTTATTACACATGGATCTCTTTGGCCCCTGAAAGGATCTCAGACTTCGTTTGATCAATTAGATTAGGATTTGCAGCGGAATTGTACCCGAATTAGACGAATTCAAGCAAGAACACAAATGATAATGCAATGGAACAGTACGGTTATAGAGAGAAAAGGTATTTCTGTAAAAAGGAATGTTTCATTCAATCTTAAACTTCGACAAATACAAAATTAGGTCATCCTCCCTTTTATAGGAAAGGGTGACGTCAGCTGATGTCACTTGATAGTGACATCTAACCGTTATTACAACAACTACTAAAATATAACTAAACTACTGAAGATGTCTTACAACAGCTGACATCTTCT
>BJCO01372587.1:0-11533 GCA_018326465.1 Flaveria floridana | reverse complement strand
CAAGAGCAAAACCCTTCTTCCTCTTCTCTCATTCTCACGGTTTTAGGGCAGAAAGGAAAAGGGATTTTCAGCTTTCAAAAGGTGGTTTTGGCTGCTGAAAATTGGTGTTCAAGTATCCTAGCAATCAAGGGTGTTTGAAGAAGCTTGGGGTACAACCTCTTGAGGATTTCTTGCTTGAAGTTTCAGCCTCAAATCTCATCATCCTCATCTTACAATTTCGGGTTTAGGAAGCTACAAAGGTTGTAGTTTCTTGACTATCTAGTGTTCTTTCATTTGTATGCATTGTGTATAAAGATCCATGGCTTGGGGTTTTTGTTAAATGGCTTTAACAACAATCTAACGAACATGTTTTAAAACTTAAAAATCCGCTGCGTTTTCATATAAACTAAGTTATATGAACTTTGATAAACATGTTAAAACCCCTACAGTCCTACACCATCTACTGTATAGCATCTCGTATGGTGGCATGCTAACACTGGCATGATAACTGTTATTGTATGAGAATTCTGCTAATGGTAAGTGATCATCCCAGCTTCCTCCAAAATCGATCACGCATGCTCGAAGCATATCCTCGAGCGCCTGGATCGTCCTCTCAGACTGACCATATGTTTGAGGATGATAGGTCGTGCTAATGTGTAGCCTCGTCCCCATCGTATCATGGAACCTCTTCTAAAACTTTGATGTGAATCGGGTGTCACGATCCGACACGACAGGCACCGGCACACCATGACGAGCTACAATCTCCTTGATAAACAGATCTGTCAATCGTTCAGATGAGTATGTCTCGCAGATCGGTCAGAAGTGAGCACTCTTTGTTAGACGATCAACTATCACCCAAATGGTATCATACCTCTTCGCCATACCAGGTAGCTTTGCTATGAAGCCCATGTTGATGTGCTCCTAATTCCACTTGGGTATATCCAACGGTTGGATTTTCCGTACGGCTTTTAGTGTTCTAGCTTCCCTTGCAAATAAGAAAGGCACTTGCTCACGTACTCTACTACGTCGCGCTTCATTCCTGGCCACCAATTATATTTCTTCATATCTTGATACATCTTTGTGGCACCTGGATGAATCGAGTATCGAGTCTTATGAGCATTCATACATGATTCACCCCCGTAGGTCTCCGTAAAGAGGGATCCACATCCGCCCATTCCGGGTTCTAACACCGAGAGTGTTCTCACCCAATTCTATGATTAGTCCTCTCATTCTTTCGGAGTTAAGGCGATCTTCTTTCAACACGTCATCTTGAAATTCCTTCATCTATGTCACCACATCATTGGTCATAACCAGCTGATAATCCTTCACCCAAATTGGCTCAGGTGTCTCCTTTCGGCTAATGGCATCGGCCATGACGTTGGCCTTACCCGGATGATAATGGATCTCACAGTCATAATCCTTAATGAGCTCTAACCACCTCCTCTCTCATATAGAGATCCTTTTGCTTGAAGAAGTACTTCAAGATCTTGTGGTCAGTGAAGATGAAGCATTGTGTTCCGTATAAGTAGTGCCTCAAAAACTTCAACACGAGGACCACCACTGCAAGCTCTAAGTCATAAGTAGGGTAGTTGACTTCATGGGTTTTCAGTTGTCGGGACACATAGGAAATTAATCTTCCTTGTTGCATTAGCACGCAACCTAGTCCCGGATAAGAAGCATCCGAATATAGCACTAAATCTTCACTCCCTTCGGGTTACGTCAAGACAGGAGCTCGAGTCAATCTTGCCAAAGGTGAGGCTATTTTGGAGAAGTCTTGGATGAATCTCCTGTAATAACCCACCAAACCCAAGAAACTACGGATCTCGGATGGCGTCTTTGGAGATTCCACTGTATCACTACCTCAACCTTTGCCGGGTCCACCATAATTCCTTCAACATTAACAACATGACCCAAAACTGAACCTCACGTAACCAAAAAGCACACTTAGAAAATTTGGCGTACAACTTCTCTTTACTAAGTGTCTTAACCACCTCGCGTATGTGGCCAGCATGTTCTTCCTCACTTCTCGAATAAATCAGGATATCATCAAAAAACACAATCACTGATTTATCTAACATTGGCTGACACACTCGGTTCATCAAATCCATAAAGACAGCTGGCGCGTTAGTTAGACCAAAAGACATAGCGAGAAACTCGTAGTGTCTATAACGCGTACGAAAAGCTGTCTTAGGGATGTCCCGTTCCCTTACCATCAACTGATGGTAGCCAGATCGGAGATCTATCCTTGAGAATCAACTGGCACCTTGCAGTTGAACAAACAAGTCTTCAATCCTTGGTAGAGGATAGCAGTTCTTCACTGTTAACTTGATCAACTCCCGGTAGTCAATACACATCCTCATATTACCGTCCTTCTTCTTAACAAACAAGATCGGAGAACCCCAAAGAGAGATACTCGGGCAAATGAATCCTTTATCCATCAACTCTTGCAGCTGGGCAATTAGTTCAATCATCTTGGTAGGAGCTAATCGATATGGTGCAATGGCAATAAGTTGTGAACCGTGTATCAGATCAATCTGAAACTCAATTTCACCAATTGGTGGCACGCCTGGTAAATCTTCTATGAACACGTCCAAGAAGTCACGCACTATCGGCACATCAGACAATTGTGGTACTGACGCATCAACATTTTCATATAGGCCAGGTAGGCACTGCATCCACGTCTCATGTACTTTCCCACCACCACCATCGAAAACACCTTAGGAACCGCAATGACGCGATCACCGTAAATCTTCACTGAACCTCCATTGCACGCTGTTAATGAATCATCTCCATGCAACACACGATGTTTGCCTCATAGGTTGCTAACCAATCCATCCCAAGTACTATATCGAATGCGGCTAGGGGTATCACATGTAATTTAGCAAAAAACCTATGACCTTCTAGGTCTATGGCATAGTCCAATATCATATCAGTAATTCTAGTAGACTTACCAATAGCAGTTTCTACATCGAATGGATCATCAATACTTCTACTACTAATAGGCAATTTAGCACAGAAAGCAATAGAAATAAAACTCCTACTAGCACTAGAATTAAATAACACAGAGCCACAAGTTTGGTTTACTAGAAATATACTAGACACGACATTGGGGTCTACTCTAGCCTCCTCTGTGGTCATCGTGAAGGCTCTGGCACTTGCCCTCTGTCCTCCTTCTTCCGGCTTCTTCTTCATCCTAGAACTCTTGGCCCGTGGCTTTTTTCAATCTCTACTCACTTAGCCTTCCTCGCCACAGTTATAACACCATATAACTCCACACATCTTCGCCATATGACCGGGCTTCCCACACTTGAAGCACACATTCACTCCCCACTTGCATTCACCAGTGTGCTCCCTCGTACATCTGCCACACTTCTTCATCCCCGAGCTTGATGACACCACCCTACGGTCATCCACCTTCATCCTTTTATTGTTTGGAGTGAAACCACCATGACCAAATTGCTTCCAATTCCAGTTCTTCTCACCACCACTCTTCTTACTCCCCTCCACCACGGCCACCATCACCCTCTTATCATATAGTCTTCCTCCCAAATCGACTATCGACCTGAACGTACTTGGTCGTGCGGTAATCAGATGTCTGCGGATATCTTCCAGCAGACCCTGAATGTAGCCCTTGATCTTCCGTAATACCGGAGTCACCTGATCTGACACCAACCTTGCCATATCGTTGAACTTGGTGGTGTACTGCTGGTGGGTCATGGTTCTCGCCTCAAGCTGTAGGAACTCCTTCTCTATCTTGTTGAGTTCCCGGTGAGGACAGAATTCCTCAATCACCAGCTTCTTCATCTCTCATCTCATCCTCCCAATGGTCCTGCTGCCCCCGGCTTAGACAATATTGTCTCGCCAACAGATCGCTGAGTCATCAAATGAGTGAGCGGCAAACGTCACCTTCTGATCCTCCATGCATTCATTAATCTCCAATACTGCCTCCATCCCTCTCACTAAGCGGTGAGCAGCAGCAGCATTACCTTGCATCAAACGTTAGCGGCTTGCATCTTTGAAATGCCCCGTAGTTACAGCCCCATGAAGTTTCCTGCACCGCTTCCTCCTCCTTCTCCTAACTCAAGACAACCATCTCGGTCTCCGATCGTTCTCTTTCTTCTCTCCATATGGTCCTCCTCCTATCTTTCCTCTTATCCTCCCTTACAACGTTAATAAACTCAGTCACTACAGATGGCAAAATCGTCTACATGACTTGGTGTACCTCCTCCACTACTGCCTCTTTCACCGAGGCCCTCAAATTCATACTCTCATCACCACCTTCCCGGTGATACATCTCGGGCTCTTCACGGGGCCTCTTAGTAGTCTTTGCCCTATTCCTTATAACACGTGGTTCAGCACAATGTCCACCATGTACTCCACCCCTAGAGGCCTTAGATGATCTACCTCCAGCCATTCTCTATTCACTATAAGATTCAAACACTAACACGGTCATTCAAGGTAATAGCTTAGGTTATGTTGAGTATAGTAAGTCTCTAATTACAGTGGCCTGTTGTGATTAACCACTTACTTTACTCTTCACACCCCAAGCATTTCCTACCCTGACTATATCAGTATTTAAATATACTAAAAGCACATAATTCAAATAGCACACCCATGTAATACCGGTTAACACTAAAGACATAAATACCTGATGGCACGTAGCTACTCGGGCTGGCATCCCTTTCCTTTAGTCCCATTCTCAGTTTAAGATTAGGTTTTTGAAAATATTTTACCCAATTCAATTAAACTTTAGCTCTAATACCAACTTGTAAGGCCCCGTTCCCGGGACGCTTACACTTGGACATCGTTGCATTATTACGTAAAACAATACATAATTTATAAGATAAGCAGCCGAAGTAAGTTAACAAAAACCATTCATTATATTGATAGATACTGTCGTTAAGCAATACAACATTGTTATATTATAAAAGCATCGTTCAAATGCATTACAAAACAACAATAATATTATGCGTGAATGGATGCCAGTCTTGCCCTGCCAAGTAGCCTCGTTGTGTGCCATCCTCAGCAACATTACCTGCCAATTGAAAATGCCTAAAAGTCAGTGTTGCTGAGCGAGTTCTAGTTTTAAAGTATTGAAATACTTTATATAGTTTATATATGAAAATACAATTTCGTAACAAAATACTTTCGTTACTTTTGTACGTGAGCCTTCATCATACATACAACGAGGTATAACCTTATTCATCATTCATTATCGCACGTATTCGTTCATTTCATACTTTATCATTGTCTTTCACTATTTCTAGATCCTGTCAAAACTTTACCCTATCGTGGCCCGAAGCCACCATTTCAGGAACAAAGCCTCTTCATTTCCTTGCACAAAGCCACATCATATCTAGGCACAAAGCCATATCATTTCCAAGGTAAAGTGACAAGGATCCTGTTTCGTACTATGCATCAGTCACCAAGACTGATCCCCCTGTGTGTGAACCCTCATGGGTTAGCCAAAATCGCATGCTATAATACACACAGTTAAGCTAACAACTCTTAATGAGTTGTGATCCTCTTTTCATTCTGTTTGCAAGCCTTTTCTTTCATTCGTTCTTTATGTTCCACTTTCATTATCATTAATCTTTTCACTTTCTTTAATGATAATACTCTACATTTATGATCATAAACACACCACGTAAAGTCACCCGTCAAAACCCTAAAATTCTGATCTTCCTAAAAATCTCATAAAAATTCTAAGTGGTTCAGGCATTTTAACACTATGCACATGCATGAGGCATGTTTAGGCGTTTCAATACTATTTGGGCGCATGGACTTTGCACTTAGGCATTTTCAGCCTAACTCTAGGCATTTCTACTATTAAGGCGCATGAGCCAGTACTTAGGCACCTAATGTTAACTTGGGCGCATGGGCACTATTGGGGTGCATGACCCCTAACACTTACATGTTTGGGCAAAAAACATTGGCGCATGGACCACTGTTTAGGCGCATGGGGTACTGTTTGAGTGTATCAACCTTACTTACAACTTTTAAGTTAATTTTCCAGGCGCATGAACCCTATTTGGGCGCATGACCATCTATGCACTATATTTCTAAGTCCATTGCAGTCCCAAACATCATCTTAACTTATTCTAAGCTTGTTACTACCATTCTAAATATCAACAAAGCATTAATAACCATAAAACATCAAACACATACACACATACATACAGTTACATACATATCATTTGTATAAATGTTTTACATGCATTTTCAGCCCGAAAAACATTTAAAAACATATAAAACCGTGGTCTAGAAACTCACCTTGTACAATCCTTGAAACAACTTCTTTGAATTCAAGCTTTCAAAAAGTTCTACCACCTAAAACAACAAGAACACATATACACGGGTGGCCATACTTAAAGTAATAATAAAATAGTGGAGTTTTGTCCTTTTTTCACTTTAGCCCCTCCACTTTGGCTTCTTTTCTTTTCTTTCAAGAAGCTTTCCCTTTTCTTTTCTTATTATTTTTCTTTCTTTCATTCAGACAAATTTCCGGGTGTTACAGTCAACAGGTTTAACAGCAGCTGGAGTAGAGTGAAATGGAGAAAAGTGAGCTGGAGACGTAGGAGGAGAATGAATTAGAGATGATCTGAAAAGTGATGCAATATCCGCTTCTTGAACAGAAGACTGAGTGTGAAGATAACCACCTACATCAATATATGGTGACATTGTCCTTTGTTCTTCTTGTGCTTCTTCAGCATGCTTATAAACATGTTGTTGATCAAGAGCATCTTGTTCTTCTTCTTCTTCATGAACTTGCTTAACAACGGATGCTACATCTTCTTGTTCATCTATATCTTCTTCTTGGTTAATCTGCTGTAACATCCATGGAAGCAAGAGAAGAAAGTTCCATTCTAGAAGTTCCTAGGATCCCTTTTTTTGATGTACTTATAGGACGTAGCATTGTGATGGGGAATATCCATCACATGTCCTACAGATACCAATTGAGGAAAGGCTTCATTGATGAAGCACTGCAAGAACCTTGGGTAAAAACATGTTCCTCCTTCTCTCTTAAATGTTAGAAACTAGGCCATTAAATACATAAGCTGATATATTGAATGGTATGTTTATGCATAAAGCACTAATAGCATATGAAGTAGTGATAGGGATGTCATTCCAGGCTTTCTTTCTTTTGGATAGACAGTGTTAGAATATGTGTATCAAAAACCTCCAATGCAAATCCACCAACCCTTTTACTATTTGTTTTCCTTCATATCCTCCTTCATATCCAATATTACAAAAGAAGGTCATTATCTCCTCATCTTCGAATATTATAGGAGTATTAGTATCATCACTAAACTATAGACACTGTCTCATAGTTTATTAAGTGGTGGAAAGGGTGTGATTATCAGAAATTTTCCCAGACAAGGTTTTGACACCATCAATATCTATTACTTCAACACTACTCAAGAAGGATATTTTGAAGTTCTCATATATAGCAGGTACCACAGTGATAGCCTGAGCAACTCTAGTGGTAGCTATGAATCTGATCATGTCGCTGAGTCCTTTAGCTTGAGGGACATGAGGGTGAAGATGCCCACTAACATTGTGGAGTTTGATCCATATGAGATAAGCCATTGACCTCTACATTAAAGACATATGAGTTAGTAAGTGACTCACAATCATCAAATTACATAGGTAAATTCAAATTGACTATTTCTACTTTGACTTTGTTTTGGTCAAATTTGAAGAATTATGGGTACTTTTTGATAGAAATTTGACTTAAATTGATTTTGCAATGAATGATCGATTTTGTTGTGTTTTAACTTCTTTTTTGATGATCTTTTCTGTTTTTACTATCTTTTACCACTGAAACATAGGTTTTGATGTTGACATTTTCCAGTTCATAGTTCCCCTGTTCATGTGATGAACGTAGGGTTTGAAAATCAGTCATTCATTGTTAATTTTCATTATCATTGGTTTCATTACACTCGGAAATGTCTATCAATCCTTTGTTTAAGGTTGATTTTTGTGATTCTTTCGTTATCTAGGGTTCTAAGTTCATCAGACGGACAAGAGTTTGACTCATTGAAAATCACCTTGTTTCCATACTACTATTGTTGAGAATCAAAATAGAGGAGAAATGGTGATTAAAGAACACTAGAATCAGATTGTTTGTGATGATTTTGGGGATGAATGTAAAACAGTAAGAAGGTTCGCTCGTCGCACTTTAATTTCTCTCAAATTTGAAATGTATTAAATGACTCTTGTTGATCTGTGTAAATAGTCAAATTAATTACTTTTACAAAATTTACAAGTTATTTAACAAATACGAAGGATTACTCTAGCAAAACAGAAGAATAAATCTGTCAGCATTTGTGTACTGTTACAAATGCGGAAGTGTAAAACTTGGCAGCATTTTGTGGACTGTAGCAAATGCGAAAGTTTTAACTTTACAAGCATTTGTGTACTGTAGCAAATGCAGAAGTTTTAACTTCATCAGCATTTGTGTACTATAGCACACCATATTTACTTTAACAAATATGGATAAACAATTTTTATGTTTGCATTTCTTGAACTTCTAGCGCACCATAATAGAACAGTGTGAACACACTTCTAGTTTCTTTTGATACAAATACTCAACAAGGTTTTTGTACTGAAGTCAACCGCTTTTAAAAAATGTGGCTATGTAAACAAATACGGATGAACAAGCGTTTCCACATAAGTTTTTTTACTTAAAACTTGTTGTAAGCATTTATTGTGAGACTAATATGGAAGAGTTATCTTATCTGTATTAATTTCACTTGTGTTTTTCATGAATCAAAACTATTACGCGTATTGGTTATATGTTTGGGTTACCTTCACCTGCATTAACCAATGCTCTTACTTGCATTTAATTTTAAACTTGTCAAAAATTAATGTTTCTACTTTGGATAGTTTTGGCTGTTTCTGATTTGATGCTTTGTCTTTTATGAAGACGAGTCTGTTGATTTGATTTTTTACTGAGATTTTGATTGTTGTTCGGATTGTCAATTCTTGCTTGGATTGAATTGTACACCATATGTGATACAAGTTTCCTAGTGTTGACAGATCTTGGACTTTTGTGCTTTAAGATATCTGCATATACTGAGATACTATGGTATAACTTCTGCACTATTACAGTCATTTTTTTGAATTTTTTTTATTTTTTTTAGAAAGGTAACAACTGTACATAATAGTCAAAATTTTAATTACTACCTCTAAAGTTTATATTCATATATGATAAAAACATTAAAGATTTAAAAATTTGAAGAGAAAATATTTTTATGATTTTTGTTTTCTTATTTGTACATGAAGAAGAACTATACCTAATTTGGGATCATATCAAGTGTAAGCAAATGGTAGTAAAACCGACATAATCATGAACATTTTGATTGAAGGTATGTTTGTCCTCTGACACTCATGCTTGGTTAATATTTTGATTCTAGTGATCTTCATCATGTTTTTAGTGAATTAATTATTCAACATGTACCTCATAGTCAGAAGCATTGCAACATCAACCACCCGCATGAAAAGCATGATAGAACTTTTTTACAACTTACTTGACCAGGTTATCTAAAGTATGACATCTCATTTTGATTGATCCTTATTAGGATTCCTTTACTTTGATCCTTTTGTTTATTTGATCCACACTGGGATTCTTTTTCACTTCACTTTAGAAGGTGATCCTCTTTGGGATTCTTTTTGGTCATTCACATTTAATGTATTTCTTTTATTGCGTCATCCAAGATGGATGTGTTCCTCATTGGGAATCTTATTGGATCATGACATCAGAACTATTTGCTTGTTTCTCCAGATCTTTTCTCAGCAAAACAGAGGAGAAACTGATGTGAGTAAATAAGATTCATAAGGCATCATTAGCCAGTGTGTTTAGGTTACTACACATACTCACATTTGGATAAGCTAATACATTCACATACTTTGAGATGAAAGTTTCATAGTTGAAGATGAGCTTTAGTTCATCATAGCATGTGTCTTGTTTTCCAAAGTGAGCCTACCCGCATATCAGATAAGTCATGTCAGTCATTGAAGATTTATAAATGAGCACGGTGAATGGTATAACAACTATAATTATATCATTTCTGATTAAAGTATAAAGCACATGCTTCAACAAAATAACTTCTTTTTGTATTTTTGTATTATTTGAATGTTTTTATTAATTTTGATTTTTATTCAAGCTTAATCATGGCAATTGATTGGACTAAGAATTCAAAACGGCTAGGATCAAATGCCTTAGTTAACAAATCAGCTAATTGATTGTCAGTGTGGACATGTATCAATTTGATTAACCCCTTTTCAGTATTATCTCTCAAAAAGTGGTATCTAATTTCAATGTTTTTTGTTTTTGAGTGATGACTAGATTATTTGTTATGAACATTGCTGCTGTGTTGTCAATGTGAATTGGTGTGTGCAAGAAGTTAAAACCGTAGTCAAGCATCTGGTTTTGAATCCAGAGAACTTGAGAGCAATAGGTTGATGTTGTTATGTATTCAGCTTCTGTTATTGAAACATACGCATTTGTCTACCTCTTGCACTGCTAGGAAACCAGTCTGGGACCAAGAAATTGACAACCACCAGAAGTGGACTTCCTATTGAAGTTGCACCCCCCGTAGTCACTGTCTATATATGCATAGAGATTGAAATCTCCTTCCTTGGAATACCAAAGTCCAAGTGGAGGTTTGCCCTTAAAATATCTAAATATCCTCTTGACTGCATTCATATGAGATTCCTTGGGAACTGCTTGATACCTAGCACAGACACATACACCAAACATTATCTCAGGTCTACTAGCTATTAGATATATGAGTGAACCGATCATAGATCGATAGCGACTTTGATCCACTGACTTTCCTTCTGAATCTGGACCAATCTTCATCTTTGTATCAATAGGAGTTCTAATGGATTGGCAATCTATAAAATGAAATTTCTTCAACATGGGTTCCTTATATTTTGATTGATTAATGAAGATTCCATCTCCTATTTGTTGTACTTGCAACCTTAAGAAGAAAGTGAGTTCCCCATTGCACTCATTTAGAACTTAGAATGCATAAGATCTTCAAAATCCTTGTGGAGTTGCTTGTTTGTTGAGCCAAAAAAGATATCATCCACATGAATCTTGACTAGCAACATTTCTTTTCCATTTCTTTTTCTGAAAAGAGTTTGATCAATCTTTCTTCTATCATACCCGTGTGCAAGAAGGAAAGATGATAGACTCTCATACCACTTTTGTGGGGCTTGATGTAGACCATACAATGTTTTGTCAAGCTTGTATACCCTGTGAGGGAAATCCGGGTCCTTAAAGCAATGAGGTTGACTCACATAGACTCCTTCAGAAATTTTGCTATATATCAAAGCACACTTTACATCCATTTGGTACATTATGAATTTCATGGATGCAAACTACGCAAGGAAAAGTCTAATGGCTTCTAATCTGCCTACAGGAGCACACACCTCATCATAATCTATTTGTTCTTCTTCAGTGTATCACTGTGCCACTAATCTTGCTTTGTTTCTAATGACAATGCCCATATAACCAATCTTGTTTCTTTACAACCATCTGGTA
>BJCO01372585.1:0-10096 GCA_018326465.1 Flaveria floridana | reverse complement strand
TAATGTTATTTATATAAGTTAGATGACATTACAAATAAGTAGTGGGAGTAATTAGTTTATGCAATTAAAAGGTTACTTGCATAAAATTTCTAGTTAAAGACTTGTTAACTAATACAATGTGTTATATTTTTAACAGGGAACTCTTAAAAATTTGAAGCATATGGCCGCCCCCTTGGTCTTATTTGATTGGACCAATTTTCCTTGATAGATGCAAGCTTTTACTAGTGATTACTCTCCCAATCACTTCTCACTTTTCACATGCAATTTGAAAGCAAAAACTCTCTCTATCTCTCCTTCTTGCTCTCGGCTTGGCAGCAGGGAATTTTGAAGTTTTTGGTCTTCATTTGGTGAACTCTACCTAGCAAAGAGTGGTGTATGCTTTATAAGCTTGGGGTATAAGCACTTGAGGACTCCTCCTTGAAGTCTTGGTCGATTTAGAAGCATCATCTACCCCTTTTTGGTCGAAATTTGCTGCTGAAAAGGTAGATATCACAGCTTATTCAAGCTGTGATTTTATGCACGTTTTATATGTTCATAGCTTGTTCCATTCATATATTTAAGATCCTATTGATATGGGTTTTGTTTTCATCTTAAAACCACATTTAGAACACAAAATTTTCAGATTATAAACTTGTTATAATCCTTTACATCCGCTGTGTTTTCTGAAAAGTTTAAAAGGTTAAACTATGTTTTAGTGTTCTAACAAACCCATCACTATCTTGACAACATCCTCCATAATCACTATTAGTATATCCATGTAACTCGAAGTTTCCTTCGTAAGGATATCATACCCTAAAGCCAGTTTACCTTTGAGATACCTGAATATTATTTTAATAGCATTTAAGTGGGATTCCTTCGGGTCTGATTGATACCTGGCATAGACACAAATAGCATACATTATGTCAGGTCTTGATATAGTAAGATACCTCAATGAACCAATCATAGATCTGTATAATGTTTGGTCTATAGATTGTCCTTTCGTATCAGGCTCAATCTTGGTGTTTACGTCAGCTGGAGTTCTAATGGACTGACAATCTTACAGTTTAAATTTCTTCAAGAGCTTGTCAACGAACTACTCTTGATTGATGAAAATACCATTTGCAGATTGCTTGACTTGAAGTCCAAGAAATAAATTTATTTCTCCTATAGAACTCATTTGAAATCGAGACTTCATTATTTCTTCAAATTCATTGCACAATTTTGGACTTGGAGAACCAAATATGATATCATCGACATACATTAGTACACATAAGAGATCTTCAGCATTATTCTTTATGAATAAAGTTGGATCAATTTTCCCCCACGTGTATCCATATTGGATTAAGTGTTGTGACAATATTTCATACCAGATTCTAGGGGCTTGATGGAGTCCATACAAAGCTTTGCTAAGCTTCTACACACGATGAGGAAATTCTGAAACTTCAAAACCTGGACGTTGCTTTACATACACATCATCGATGATTAGACCATACAAGAATGCACCTTTAACGTCCATTTCATACACTTTGAATTTCATGAATGATGCATAAGCCAGGAAGACAAGAATTGATTCATGTCTTGCAACTGGAGCAAATACTTCATCATAATCAATACCATCTTCTTGAGTGTATCCTTGTGCAACGAGTCTCGCTTTATTTCTAATAACTATACCTCGATCATCTGTTTTGTTTCTGAAGAACCATCTTGTGCCTATGGCATTTTGTCCTTCAGGTAAATCCACAAGATTCCACACTTCCTGTTTGCAGAATTGCAATAATTCTTCTTGCATAGCCTCAATCCAACTATTGTCCTGTAACGCTTCGGTAACGTTTTTAGGAACAATTTGAGAAAGAAAACACAAGTATAAGCAAAGATTTGCTTGTTCTGATTTTCTTCTCGTAGTTCTCTTATTCAAAGGACCAATAATCTGAGATATTGGATGGTTCTTGTGAATATGAAATGTTGGAATCTTAATCCCTTGAACATGAACATCCAGATTTGTTTAATTCAAGTTGGAAAGCTGATACAATAGGCTTGAAGAATGTGGATTGAAATTTGGAACTTGAGTTGGTGAGTTGATAAAATAATCAAGATTACCAGAATCAACTACATCACGAGAAATAGATGATGATCCAGACTCAGGTTGTACAACTTCAATACCATCATTAGGAATAGGTTATGAAACATCTTGATCTTCTGAAACTGAATGATCTTCATCTTGATAAGATTGATCATTATTATTAAACTGAATTATTGAATCTTTGACAAAAGAGAAAAATGGATAATCTGGGCTTGAGTCATCTGTATCGTTAGAATCTGAATCATCACTGCAAGAACCGAGATCTCCTTGAGGTTTCTTCTTACCTGTAGAATCAAGCAAGTTAGATTGATCAACAAGTTAGATTGAAAAGAATTTAACAATGAATCTAAATCAAATAACCATGCTTGACTATTTGAAACTGATGGAAATGAATTTTCCAAGAATTTAACGTTGAATGTTTCAAGTATAACATTTGTCCTAGAGTTATAAACTCGATAGGCTTTTGCAACAGATGAATATCCAATGAAAAATCCACTATCAGATTTTGCATCAAATTTTCCTAGTTGATCACTTGAGTTTAAAATCATAACTGGACAACCAAAAGAGTTAAGAAAATCTATGTTTGGTTTCCTGCCAAACATCAACTCATAAGGAAATTTACAGTTTGTCTTTCACAATTAAAGTACGATTCCAAACGAAACACCCAGTCGATATGGCTTCATCACAGAAAGTGACAAAAATTTTCACATCTGCTAACATGGATCGTGCAGCCTCAATCAAAGTTCTATTCTTCCTTTCAGCAACTCCATTTTGTTGTGGAGTTCTGGGAGCACTGAACTGATGAGCAATTCCTTTTTCTGCACAAAACATGTCAGTATTAGCATTTTTAAATTCCGTACCCTTATCACTTCTTATTATTTTCACTTTTTGATCTAATTGATTTTCAACTTTTATGATGAATTCTTTTAATAAGTCAGTTGTTTCAGATTTAGCATTAAAAAACAAAACTCATGAAAATCTTATGAAGTCACCAATGATAACTAAACAATAAGATTTTATTCCAATACTATTCACGTTGGTTGGCCGAAAAAGGTCCATATGCAACATTTGTAGGGGTTTGGAATTTGAGTTTATCTGCTTGGACTTAAAAGACGCTCTGTGTTGTTTCCCCTTTAAACATGCTGAGCAGTGATCAGTAGTGGCAAACTTCTTAGTTGGAAGACCGATAACATGATTTCCTGCTACAATCTTGTACATATTCTTGAAGATGGAATGCCTGAGACATCTATTCCAAAGCTGACGTTCGTCATTTAAAGCTTTAGCAATAAGGCAAGTTGTTTCTGTAGATGGATCAACTTGAGACATATCCAGTTTGTATACATGTCGATCCCTAATAGCTTTAACAATCACCCAGTCTTTTCTAATCTAAAAACATGGCTTCAAAACATAGCAAAAAGAATAATAAAAAAGAACAGAATAGGATTTATCATAAATTTAGGAAACGCTTAACAAATTAAAGTTTAACTGTGAGCAGTAGTTGACTTTATCAAATCTTATTATCCCGTTGGATATTGTTCCCTCTCCTGTGATTTTTCTTCCTACATCACCACCAAAGGCGACATGTGTACCATCTTTTAACTTAAAATATTGAAGCAAGGCATGATTTCCTGTCATGTGCTGGCTACGCCCGTTATCCACATACCATGGGTTGATAGGCCTTCTCGGGCGTACCTCCAAAACAAAGAAATTAAGTTGAGTTATCTTCCCAAGCCGAGATGGTCTTGGGTTTTCCAAACTTATCAACGATGGTAAATTGCTTAAAATGAAGTTTGTTCACATCAGGCTTATTTTTAATGAATTTAACAATTCTGTTATGCATAATTTTTTTACCATTATTAAGAAAGTTCATACTGTTTGAATGACCAATTTTTGAAAAATGTTTATTTCTAACATTTTTATCATTCATTCTCACAGACCTTGGAATGAATTGATCTTGAATGTATTGTTTTGGTTTTACAGAATCATTTCTTTTGAAAGATCACAAACCTAAGAAAGGTTGGTTAGTTAATCTTTGAAACCCAATAGTTTGATTTCTTCTAAACTGAGGATTAACATAACCTTTGCTCAATTGTGTATTGGCAAATCCTATCCTTGGTGAAGTCTTCCTAAAGTAACAATTTTCTGTATTGTGAGTTCTTTCATCACAGAAGGTATAGTATTTATTAAAATAACAATTTGTTGTTGAGTGATTTCTCATATCACATTTGTGACACTACTTGTTGAAAAAGCAATGAGCGGTGTTATGATTATACATATCATAGATTTCACAGTACGTCTGTGGTGTTTTAAACAACTGTTTATTAACTTTTGATGTTGACGTAACCTTTGATACTTGTTTAGATTGAGTCGTCAAAAAGTTAACCTATTGTTCTTTATTTGACAAATTTTGTTTTTGATTTGACAATTTGTTCTTTTGCATATTAATTTTTGACTTTTGTACATGAACTTCTTTCTTTTATTCCTTAGACAAATCGTTTAACAACAGTGGAAGACTTCGAATCTAAACCTGTTTTCAGATCAGAGTTCGATTTGTCCTTAGCAGTTTGTTTAGATTCTTGAATTGAGTTCATGTTCAACATACCAGCAGACACACATTTAATTGGTTTAAAGTTTGTTGCTTGATTTGTTGTTTTTGTCTGATTTTCTTGACTTTTATTTTGATTAGTTTTAGCTTTAGTTGATTTTCTTCTTCTTCTTTGATTCCTTGATTTTGTAGAACTTGATTTTATTTAAGATTGAACATCTTCAGTAAAGATTCTTTTTCATTTTCTTTCTCTTTCAGATCATACGAGTTTGAATCCTCTGATGTTCCTTTTTCTTGTTTTGCTTTATCTTTGTTTCTGATCATCACTTCTTCCGACACAGATTCTTTTGGAACAAAAGTTCTTTTACTTTTCTGTCTTGGTTCATATGATTTAACTTTTATCGGACGACCGTTTTTGATGTTTTCAGCATCTTTTTCTTCAAAGATTTCTATATTTGTTTTCTCTTCTTCACTATCAGAAATCTTGATTTTATTTTGGAAGGCTTTAAGTTTAGCCTTATTCTTAGGAGAGTGATTATGCATATTGAAATTCTCTGGTAAAGTGTTAGTTATAGATCCAGGCATTGGTTCAGGTGTGAAACCTAAGCCAGCTTTTTGTTTATCCTTTCTTTCACTTATCATTTGTTCCACGATTGTTTTGGAACTTTTAACTTTTGCAAGATCAACTTGTGTAGCAGCATGTGCTATTTTCTCCTGTTCCAAATTCTTGGTCATTTCTTCAAGTTGTTTGGAAACAATTTCTAATTCTTGGTCATTTTCTCCTGTTCCAAATTCTGATATTTTGTGATCAGTTTTGAGTTTGTTATGCACTAATTCCTCTTGCTTGAGTTTTTCATAGATTTTGTATGATTAATTCGATAATATTCTACATGTTCAAAGCAAGATTTAATGCATAGTTTCTCTCTGACTTCAGCTGGTATTTCAGGATATTTAGGTGAAGAAGTCTCAGAGTTAGAAGATGAAATTTCAACCTTTGGTTGATCTGACTGTGCTAGTAAAGCAACTTCTTCTAAATCCTCTTTAGGTTCGGATTTATCACTCCAGTCATATTCTTCCTCTTCATTCTTAGAATTACCTTCAGCTTTAGGATCAAAGTCCTCTGACCAATCTTCTCCTTGAACTTCTGCAATAAGAGATAAACTAGAGGTTAGATCAGCAGTAAATTGATCAGCATAAGCACTCCAATCATATCCATCCTTAATGCTAACAACTAGAGCTTTCTTTGGCTCTTCTGATGACTTAGATTCATCTTTAAGTTCAGGCATTGGTAGACTTTGGTATGGCTTTTGGAATGTCTTCTGAGATGATTGTTGAAACCTCTGATTGCTTGAACTAGCTTGACCATTTCCTCCATTTTTTCTGGGAGCTTTGCATTCCCATGAGAAGTGTCCATAGCTGTTACAGTTGAACACCTTGACTTAGACTTGTCAAATCCAACAGTCTTATTAGCACTTGGTTTGTAGTTCCTGTCAACATAAGACTTTTTCTGAGTCCTGTATGCAATGATCACCATCTGCCAGTTTAGATCCATTTTTTCCACATATGCTGGATCCATCTTAAATAAGTCCTGCAAAACAAGATCTAATTGAGTTAAATGACTACCCTGATATGCTTGAAAACTAGCCATAACGGCAGTAAAAGCAGTTTATGACTCTTCATCCTGCGGTAGGATGTTAATAACATCTTTAACTTTCTAGTGTTAGCAGAGTTAACAGATGAAGTCTCAGTTTAGGTTTAGAGCTTTGAGGTTTAGGAGGAGACTGAGGTTGAGATTGAGTTGCATAAATAGGAGCACTTGTATATGAAGAATCTATAAAGAACCCTGCTCCAACAAACAGATCACCCTATTCCTCTGGTTAATTCTCATTCTTTGCCATAAAGGCATTCTCCACTATATTAGCTGGAGATGTAACATATTGGTACTGAGACATTGAGGCTGCTCTGTCATTGTTTCTTAAGCTTTCATCAATCACAACTGACTCAATCTTGGCAACTAGTAGATCAAGATCCATAGGAAAAAATTCTCAGTATGCTTCAATAATGTTACTGTTTGTTTTCAAGAAGATGGAAGAGCATTGAGAAGTCTAAGATTTAGATCTTTAAGATCATTTTTAACGCCAGCAGTTGACATCTCAGTTGTAAGTTGCACGAATCTGTGCATCATTTAGTTTATTATTTCACCAGATAAATGCTAAAATAGCTCTAACTGCCTCTTCAGTTTCTACTTCTTTAGATCTTGGATCTCCTTACCACCTTCACATATTATCTTTAAAGCTTTATACATGGTATATCCCATTTGATATCCATCAAGTCTAGTCAAGACTTCAAGCGGTAATCCTTTACACATCAAGGAATAAGCTTTAATGTCACTCTTCACTTTCTTCAGATCATCACCTTGTAATCCATCTTCAGGATATGGTTCTGTAGAGTCTTTAGAGTAAACAAAGCCTCTATCAAACCATCTGAAGGAATAGGAATAAGAGGTCCTTTTTCTATTGACTTTCACAAGTCGATGTCAATAGAATTAAGATGATGTTTCAATCTAAGATACCAGTTCTTAAAATTAGATCTGTTCTTCAGCTTAAGAACTCTATTCTCTGAATCTTCAGACTTCACCATTATATATATATATACATATATATACATATATACATATATATACATATATATACATATATACATATATATACATATACACATATATATATATTTATTTTAAGAAAAAATTGTTTTTGTTATTTTTTAAGTTTTTGAATTTAAGAATGAATTGAAAATATTTTTGGATTTTTAAATTTTGAAAAAATTCTAAGCGTTGAGTTGATACACCTAAACAATGATGAAGCACCCAAATAGTTGTGAAACTTCTGACTTTGACTTAGAAACACCCAAGGGACTGCCATAGTATAATTCTTAAAAACGTCCAACTAGAAATGCGCCTGAACAGTTGTGAAACGTCCAAATAATTGTGAGACGCCTGGGTGTAAAACGCCCAACAGTTCAAATGCGCCTCAACAGTTGTAATGCGCCTAGAATTACTGTGTTTCTGAAAAGTTCCAAAGAGACCGAACAGTTATAATGCGCCTCAACAGTGTTCAAACGCCTAACCAAAAACACCTGAATAGTGGTAAAACACCTGAACAATTGTCAAGCGCCTAGACACTTAGGCAATTTTCAGCAGTGTTTTAACCTAATGTGCCAACTTCAACAGATTCATATGAACACAACGAACACAAATCTTCTGAAATTTTTCAACACTTGTTTAATTGATCTAAAACTTCCAATTAGGTAGTAATTTGATCAATAATCAGTCCTTTATCTTCAATTTCATCAAACAACAACAACAATTCAATCAATTAATTGAAATTCAGTCCGAAGAATGAAGAACAAGTTCGAACATAATTTGGACAAATTCACTGATTTTGTACGAATTGAACTGCAAATTGTGATTCAATTCATGTTTTTATTGATGAAACACAACTGAAATCAACAATTCTTTGATCAAATTGCTTATCAATCATAGATTCAAGTGATTTTTGAGCTTGAAAGTTCGAACAAACTCAAATCACTGAACCAACAGCTCTGATACCATTTGATAGAATCAAAATGGATCAATCTGTGATGATATTGTAATGAAATTCAATCAAAACATATACAAGTAATCAAATCAATGCAAACAAATCAGAAAAATTCATAGTTGTTCATTGATAGTAAGCAAAAACAATACAAGTGTAGAAGCAGTTACAAGTTCGTTCAACTGAGTCTTGTCTCTAGTCTACCGACACAATACATGTCTATGCTATTTATACTATCAAGAAAACAAAAGGAACATCTATTTACATATTCAAGAGGCTTCTACACAGGATCAAAAGTTAGTCACCTTATTTCACAAATTTAACCGTAAAAAGTACAAATTTTACTAAAAAAAGAATGGACATTTTATTAATGAAACCATTTTGACAGCTTTGAAAACTTATTTCTATCAAGGAAAATAAGAGTTTTGGGATAAAAAGACAAAAGTAATTATTTACAAAAAAAGATCGGTGAAAGTCTTGAGAAAATCAACGTAACCGACAAAATATGCAAATTATGACTTTATGTTTTATAACCTGAATCATTAGTTTGTGAAATATAGTTACTTTCATAAGATATAAACGAAGAGCTAGGAATAAATTAGTGATTTCATTAAGTATCTATTAAGCTCTACGCGTTGAATGTTGGCATTAGATGATAAGGTAAGTGTATTATATCATGCCCTATAATAATTTAAGTCTCACCTTATTTAGAAAGATATCTAAATAAATAATAATCTTTTACAAGTCGTGAACAAGTATTTTAAAAAATCTAAGTAACAAAACAAAAAGATTTTTACAATTTGACTAAGTAAGTTAGGTGAACAACATACTCATAAGTATGTTTTTTTATTATTAATTGAATCCTTCGCATTTAGGATCTTGATTGATCGGTGCGAGGCTTTCTTGATCTATTATTTGATCATGCTTGGAGGTGAATTCTTCAGCCCCATTTTAAACATTGTTTTATCTAACTGTTTTGGGGGAAATGCATAATTTTATAATATGATGGGTAAACAAGATTATATGTAATGTTATGATGATATAAGTTGGTTCAAGTCATACCCCGGGCCCAAGTAGGGTGGGATGTCACAGATTAGCAATAACATGTGGCAGCAGAAACAAACCATCATAAGAGCACAAACGGAGATAACATCACATGGCATTAATGTTTAAAGTAAACAGCTAGTAACAGGCCTAGCCCTCATCATAGGTACATAATTCATCAGTACAAAGTGTTTTCATCAATAACAAAAGTAAATTGTTTATGTTTTAAAAACATAATAAGCCAATGCCATGGGTCGTGGAGCTAAGTCAAGGCCTTCTACAACAGCTAGAAATCCGTCACGGGTTACCTGAAACATGCTGAAAAGAAAATTTGTGTCAACTAAAAAGTTGGTGAATTCAAATACTTAAAGTTTAAAAAAAAAAGGGATTCAATAAAATCCACATTTAAATTAAAAGAATCATAGTTTTATTGTCGTGGGGGATCACATTTAAATTAAAAGAAAATTTGTCCCGACTAGCCTCTTCAAAAGTTAAGTGATACCGGTTAATCCCGAAAGAAGAACTGAGCCTTAAACTAGTGTACCATACCTGCCGGGTGGTTCACCATAGTATCTTATAAAAACTATTATATGACACAAACGACCCTGTAGGATCTCAGTGTGGTACCCTTCCGTTCATCACGGAAGGCACTGTGTGTGGGGGATTCCCCAAGTAGATCTACCCATATAGAACAAGCGGTTCACACAAGAATTAATGACTATGACACAAGTATCAGCAGGTAACAACAATTCCACAACATATAGCATCATATTTTAGCACATAAATAGTTCAGTTAAAACAGAGCATGCTTCATCCCAAAACAGTAGTAAAAAGGGGAATCACTAGAACTCACCT
>BJCO01372578.1:0-10872 GCA_018326465.1 Flaveria floridana | reverse complement strand
CTTCCCATGCGCCTAAGTGTTCCCATGCGCCCAGAAGGCCATGCGCCTACATAGTGCCCATGCGCCTGCATAGTGCCCATGCGCCTAAGACTTAGAATTTATTTTCTGAATTTTAGGAAAATGTAAAGTATAGGCTTTGACTTGGACGTTCCCGGGGGTGATGTAAGTTGACTTTTCGTGATGAATGATGTGTGATTAGATAGGGGTGCTAGATGGTGATGTGTGATGACTAGATGATGATGTGTGATGACTAAATGATGATGTGTGATGATGCATGATGATGTGTGATGATGTGTGATGATGTGTGATGTAAGTTTAGTTCCTTAATACGTATTATTTACGTGGTTTCATATAGTGCGATCATGTTAATATACGAAAAGTATTATCTTAACGAAGCGAAAGAAAGAAGATAATAAGAAGTAAAACTTAATGAATAAATGAAAGTCTTGCAAGTAAAATGGAAAGAGGTTCACAACTCCATGTGAGTTGTTAGAACAACTGCATAAGGAATAGCATGCGATTTTGGCTAACTTATGAGGGTTCACACATAGTGGGAGTCAGTCTTGGTGGCTGCTCTATACGTGCGATGTGGTATTAACTGTGTTATGTAGCGTGCGACTTGGCTGCCTCATGAGAGTTCACACACACATAGGGGGTCAGTCTTAGTGACTGTTCCATACGTGCGATATGGGATCCTTATCATTCGACGTCAGTAATCGTGGTTGTGTGCCATGAAGAGGGTAAAGCTTGACAGGATCTAGATTCATTGAAAGATAATAATAAAAGTGCGAAAAGTGTGAAACATATAAAATGTGCGATATGAATGAAATGAATGAAACGTGCGATAAGAATGAAACATGCTATAAGAACGAAACGTGCGATAAGAACGAAATGTACGATGTGCGACCATGTGCGATAGTAAATGTTTTAACGAGCGAAAGGTAATATATATTTTATAAAAACTAGAACTCACTCAGCAACGCTGACTTTTATGTATTTTTCAGTTGGCAGGTAAGAGTTGCTGAGGATGGCACGGAGGCAGCTACTTGGATTACTTTGGATGGCATCCATTTAGTGTAAAATGATGTTTTTGTGATGTAATGAAACGGATGATTCTTTTGTAACAATGTTGTATTATTTTGCAAAAGCAGTTATTAATATATGACATGAATTTAGTTAAATGATTCCGCTGCAATGTTTTGAATAAATATGCAATTTATGTGCGATGAATGACCAACTGTGAGATGACCAGGAACGGGGACTTAAGAGAAATCAGTAAATATTTTCAAAAGAAACCTAAACTTAAACTGAGAATGGGACAAAGGGAAGGGATGCCAGTCCGAGTAGTTATGTGCCATCAGGTATTTTCCTTAATGATAACCGGTATTAAGTGCATATGTTATTTGATGTGTTTGCCTTTAGTAGATTTAGATACTGATGTAGTTAGGATAGGAAATGCTTGGGGTATGAAGAGTAAAGGAAGTGGCTAATCATAACTGGCCACTGTAATTAGGGACTTACTATACTGATATAGACTGAGCTATTACCTTGAATGACCGTGTTGGTGTTTCAATCTTATAGTACGATAGACGATGGTTGGTGGTATATCTTCTAAGGCTTCGCGAGGCGGAGTACGTGGTGGATGTGGTGTTGGACCACGGGTCACGAGAGGAAGGCCTAGAGCTGAAGAAGTGGCTCATGAAGAGCCTGAGACCGCTTATGCGAAAAATGGGGATGGGAGTGCTAATTTGAGAGCCTTAGTGAAGGAGGCTGTGGTGGAGGAGGTTCATCAGTTCATGCAGATGATCTTGCCGTCTGTGATGACCGAAGTGATTAAGGTAGTTAGGGAAGGAGATAGGAAGGAAAGAAGAAGACCCGCGGGGGAGGGGGAACAATCGGAGACTGAGACGGTTGTCCCTACTAACGGGGAGGAGGAAGAGGAGCCGGTGCCGGAGGTATTATGAGGGTATAACCATGGGAAATTTCAAAGGTGCAAGCCCCCTACCTTTGATGGTAATGGCACTGCTACTGCTGCTCACCGATGGGTGAGAGAAATGGAGGTTGTACTTAATATTAACGAGTGCTGGGAGGATCAGAAGGTTAAGTTTGCTTCCTACTCGTTTGTGGACTCAGCTTTATGCTGGTGGGACAACATTGTCCAAGCTGAGGGTAGTAGAGTGATTGGAAGAATGAGGTGGAGTGAGTTGAAGAAATTGGTGATCGATGAATTTTGTCCTCATTGGGAACTTGACAAGGTTAAGAGGGAGTTCATGCAGGTTGAAGCGGGAACCATGACACGCCAACAGTACAACACCAAATTCAACGAGATGGCACGACTGGTGCCGGATTAGTGACACCTATGTCACGAAAGATTAAGAGGTATGTTCAGGGTTTGCCGGTGGATATCCGCAGACACATGATCTCCGCCCGGCCGGGTACGTCCAGGTTAGTGGTTGATTTGTCTAGAAGGCTTTATGATGTGCGAGAGGTGGTGATAACTGAGGTGAGCAAGAAAGGTGGTGGTGACCGGAAGTGGAATGGGTAAAAGTTTGGACGTGGCGGGGCCTTTCCAAACAATAAGGTTGCGAGGGTGGATGACCGACGTGTGGTCACACCCGGTGCGGGGTCAAAGAGATGTGGTAAATGCGGGAAGGAACATTTGGGAGAATATAAGTTAGGATGGAACATGTGCTTCAAATGTGGGAAGCCTGGTCATATGGCGAGAGATTGTGGAGTTATAAGGTGTTATAACTATGGAGAAAATGACCATCTAAGCAGGGAGTGCAAGAAGCCGAGGGCGGAGGGTTCTGGAGCAGGGAAGAAGACCGGAACTGAAGGGCAAAGGGCAAGCGCCAGGGCATTCACAATGAAAAGGGAGGAGGCTAGGACCGACCCTGATGTTGTGTCAGGTATGTTTCTAGTAAACCAATCTCTTGCTTCTGTGTTATTTGATTCTGGTGCTAGTAGGAGTTTTATTTCTACTGCTTTCTGTGCTAATTTGCCTGTTAGTAATAGATGTATTGACGAGCCCTTCGATGTAGAAACTTTCATAGGTATGTCTACCAGGATTTCTGACTTAATTGAGGGTTGTGACATAGAACTAGAAGGTCATAAGTTTCCTGCTAGACTGTTTGTGATGACCTTAGGCAGGTTTGATGTGGTGTTAGGAATGGATTGGTTAGTGGACTACCAGGCGAACATTGTGTGTCACAAGAAGATGATTAGATTGACAGCACCTGACGGGAGTTCGGTGACGATATGCGGTGATCGAGTTACGACGATTCCGAAAGTGATTTCGATGGCGCTGGCGGGAAAATGCCTGAGACGGGGATGTAGTGCCTATCTGGCCTATGTAAAAGATGTGGACACGTCGACACCACAATTCTCTGAGGAACCGGTGGTGTGTGACTTTCCCGATGTGTTCCCAGAGGATTTATCAGATGTGCCACCGGATCGTGAAATCAAATTTCAGATTGACTTGATACCCGATGCTCAGCCTGTCGCTAAGGCACCATATTGTTTGGATCCCTCAGAGATGAAGGAATTGATGGAGCAACTGCAAGAGTTGCTTGATAAGGGTTTTATCAGACCAAGTACCTCTCCTTGGGGTGCTCCGGTCTTATTTGTAAAGAAGAAGGACGGTAGCATGAGGATGTGTATCGACTACCGTGAGTTAAATAAGTTGATGGTGAAGAATCGGTATCCATTACCAAGGATTGACGACTTGTTCGATCAACTACAAGGTGCCAGTTGGTTCTCGAGGATAGACCTTCGATTTGGTTACCATCAGCTGAAGGTGAAGGAGCAAGATATCCGTAAGACAGCTTTTCGTACGTGTTATAGACACTACGAGTTTCTCGTTATGTCTTTTGGCTTGACTAACGCGCCAGCTGCCTTTATGGATTTGATGAACTGAGTGTGTCGGCCAATGTTAGATAAATCAGTGATTGTGTTTATTGATGATATCTTGATTTATTCAAGAAGTGAGGAACAACATGCCGGCCACATACACGAGGTATTGGAGACACTTAGGAAGGAGAAGCTGTATGCTAAGTTCTCCAAGTGCACGTTCTGGTTGTGCGAAGTTCAGTTCTTGGGTCACATGGTAAATTCTGAGGGGATTATGGTAGACCCGACAAAGGTAGAGGCTGTGATGCAATGGAGTTCTCCAAAGACGCCATCCGAGATTCGTAGCTTCTTGGGATAGGCGGGGTATTATAGGAGATTCATCCAATACTTCTCCAAGATAGCTTCTCCGTTGACTAAGCTAACCCATGAGGATGTGAAGTTTGTATGGGGTCAAGATTAGGAGAAGGCTTTTAACGAATTAAAGATGAGGTTAACTCAAGCTCCTGTTTTATCATTACCCGAAGGAAGCAAGGACTTGGTAGTCTATTCGGATGCTTCTTACTCGGGGTTGGGTTGCGTGTTGATGCAAAGAGGGAAGGTTACTACTCATGACTTGGAGCTAGCAGCTGTGGTCTTTGCCTTGAAGATTTGGCGGCACTACTTATACGGGACGAAGTGCACAATCTTCACCGACTATAAGAGCTTGAAGTACTTCTTTGATCAGAAAGATTTTAACATGAGGCAGAGACGATGGTTGGAGCTCATAAAGGATTATGATTGCGAGATCCACTACCATCCGGTCAAGGCCAACGTGGTGGCAGACGCCCGTATCCGAAAGGAGAGACCCGAGCCGATTCGGGTGAAAGCTTATCAGTTGATTATGACCTCTGACGTGATGATGCATGTCAAGGTATTTCAAGATGAGGCTTTGAAAGAAGATCGTCTTAACTCTGAAAGGATGAAAGGTCTAGTCATAGAATTGGGTGAGAATACTCTCAGTGTTAGAAACCGATCTGGATGGATGTGGATTCCTCGTTATAGGGATCTACGTGGAATGATCATAGACGAGGCTTATAAGACTCGATACTCCATTCATCCTGGTGCTACCAAGATGTACCACGATATGAAGAAGGATTATTCATGGCTGGGTATGAAGCGTGACGTAGCAGAGTATGTGAGTAAGTGCCTTACTTGTTTACAAGTGAAGGCGGAGCATTAGAAGCCGTATGGGAAAATCCAACCATTGGATATACCCGAGTGGAAGTGGGAGCATATCACCATGGACTTTATTACGAAGTTACCGCATACCGCGAGAGGGTATGATGCCATATGGGTGATAGTTGATCGTTTGACGAAGAGTGCTCACTTCCTATCGATCCGAGACACGTATTCCTCTGAGAGATTAGCGGATGTATTCATCAAGGAGATTGTTGCTCGTCATGGCGTACCAGTGTCTATTGTATCTGATCGTGACACTTGGTTTATATCTAAGTTTTGGAAGAAATTCCATGATGCGACGGGGACAAAGCTACACATTAGCATGACTTATCATCCTCAGACAGATGGACAATCTGAGAGGATGATACAGACACTCGAGGATATGCTCCGAGCATGTGTGATCGATTTTGGAGGAAGTTGGGATGATCATTTACCGTTAGTAGAATTCTCGTACAACAATAGTTATCAAGCCAATATTGGTATGCGTCCATACGAGATGCTATACGGTATGAGATGTAGGACGCCCGTATGTTGGGGAGACATTGGGCAGAAGGAGCTAGGAGGTATCGAGGTGATCGAGGCTACGAATGAGAAGTTGGAAAAGATCAAAGCCTTTATGAAGGTAGCTAAGGATAGACAGAAGCCGTATGCTGATAAGAGACGTAGACCGATTGAGTTCCAGGTGGGTGATAGGGTTATGTTGAAAGTCTCACCTTGGAAAGGTATCATTTGGTTTAGAAAGCGGGGCAAGTTGAGCCCGAAGTATATAGGGCCTTTCCTGATCATTGGTTGTGTAGGAGAGGTGGCCTATAGGTTAGAACTACCTGAGGAGTTAAGTGGAATTCACCCGACATTCCATGTATCTTATTTGCGGAAGTGTTTGGGAGACGAGGATATGGTTGTACCACTGGAAGACATTGAAATTGATGATTGGCTCAACTATATGGAGCAACCAGTGGCGATCATTGATCGTAAAGAGAAAAGGTTAAGGAATAAGGTGGTTCCCTTGGAGCGAGTACAATGGAAACATAGAAAGGGAGCCGAGTCTACGTGGGAGACTGAGGAAGAGATGAGACAACATTACCCTCATCTGTTTGATGAATAACAGGTTTCAGGGACGAAACCTATATAAGGGGGTGGACTTGTAACACCCAAATATTTTTTATAGACAAAAAAGAAAGAATAAACGTGAATAAAAAGGAGAAAATGCAATTTACCCCAAGTTGAGGGGTTAAAAGTGTCAAAAGGACAAAAAGAATAAAAAGTTAGTGCATAAAGGTGGTATGGCTGCCCATAACCTCCTGCACCCTTCTTTCATACGGTTTTTAGAGAGAGAAAGAGCAGGGAGTTCGGGTTTCTAGAGAGAAGAAGAAGAAGAATTCGAGCTCAAGGTAAGAATTTGTTGTTTTAAGTGTTCTTGACTGATTTTCAGTCTCGGTACATCCTTATATGTGTTTGTTTGGGTTAGGTTGTATGTTTTTGGTGGGTCTCTAGGTGTTTGAGCTCATAGCAACCGGATTTGAAGAAGTTTACCCGAAAGATTGAAAAAGGTGAGTTCTAGAACCCCACTTTTACATGTTTTAACTGATTTTAGGACTGGAAATGCATGCATGAACATTTTTTTATAAAATGGGTATGTTACCCGTATGTGTATGTATGAATGTATATATGGATAGGTGTAAGTTTTGGTTTGATTTGTGGTTATGTTCATGTTATGATGCTTAAAATGTTAGTGATAAGCTTAGAACATGTTAGAACTGAACTTGGGACTGAGATTGTATTGATTAGGGTGAGTTGATTGCCCATACGCCTAAATAGTGGCCCATGCGCCCAACGGTCAAAACTACCTAAGTGTTCCCATGCACCCAAAAGCCAATGCGCCTAAATAGTAGCTATGCGCCTAGAAATTTACCCAGAAAGACTAAGTGTTGGTCCATGCGCCCCAATAGTGCCTATGCGCCCAGAACCTTCCCATGCGCCTAAGTGTTCCCATGCGCCCAGAAGGCCATGCGCCTACATAGTGCCCATGCGCCTGCATAGTGCCCATGCACCTAACACTTAGAATTTATTTTCTGAATTATAGGAAAATGTAATGTATAAGCTTTGACTTGGGACGTTCTCGGGGGTGATATATGTTGACTTTTGGTGATGAATGATGTGTGATTAGATAGGGGCGCTAGATGGTGATGTATGATTACTAGATGATGATGTGTGATGACTAAATAATGATGCGTGATGATGTGTGATGATGTGTGATGTAAGTTTAGTTCCTTAATACGTATTATTTACGTGGTTCACATAGTGCGATTTTGTTAATATACGTAAAGTATTATCTTAACGAAGCAAAAGAAATAAGATAATAAGAAGTGGAACTTAATGAATGAATGAAAGCCTTGCAAGTAAACTGGAAAGAGGTTCACAACTCCATGTAGTTGTTAGAACAACTGTGTGCGGAATAGCATGCGATTTTGGCTAACTCATGAGGGTTTACACACAGTGGGAGTCAGTCTTGGTGGCTGCTCCATACGTGCGATGTGGTATTAACTATGTGTTATGTAGCGTGCGATCTTGGCTGCCTCATGAGAGTTCACACACACAAGGGGTCAGTCTTAGTGACTGCTCCATACGTGCGATATTGGATCCTTGTCATTCAACCTCAGTAATCGTGGCTGCGTACCATGAAGAGGGTAAAGCTTGACAGGATCTAGATTCGTTGAAAGATAATAATAAAAGTGCGAAAAGTGCGAAACGTATAAAATGTGCGATATGAACGAAAAGAATGAAACGTGCGACAAGAATGAAACGTGCGATAAGAACGAAACGTGCGATAAGAACGAAATGTATGATGTGTGACCATGTGCGATATAAATGTTTTAACGAGCAAAAGGTAATTTATATTTTATAAAAACTAGAACTCACTCAGCGACGCTGACTTTTATGTATTTTCCAGTTGGCAGGCAAGAGTTACTGAGGATGGCACGGAGGTAGCTACTTGGATTATTTTGGATGGCATCCATTTTGTGTAAAATGATATTTTTGTAATGTAATGCAACAAATGATTCTTTTGTAACGATGTTGTATTATTTTGCAAAGCAGTTATTAATATATTAAATGAATTTAATTAAATGATTTGACTACAATGTTTTAAATAAATGTGCGATTTATGTGCGATTAATGACCAACTGTGAGGGTCCCGGGAACGGGGCCTTATAGTTCCCAATTTGATCTCACCTAACACTGTAAAACTATTGTATTGAACCCCTTCACTGGTCCTATAATTGGTATCAGAGTATTTTAAGCTCTTGATTGTAATATCTCAACATCTTTAAATGTCTTCCTTTTTATAAAACACTTACCAGCTCAAATGGCAGCTATTAGAAAAGCTGATATGGAAACTGGTACCATGACAAAATCTCCACTGATCACTCCTGATGATTTTGACACTTGGTGCCAACCTATGGAAGGGTCATCAATTCTCAAGACTTCAAGATGTGGAGATCTGTTATCAAAGGACTTCACATCCCAAGCACCTCTTTAGCCACTGCTAGAGGTAGGATGATTCCCATGGAAATGGCTAACTGAAGATTCAACTATTGACTCTAGTACCAAGACTCCTAGTTCATGATCAAATCATATTGGTCAAGAGAAGACGGTTGATCAAATATGCACCACTATTGCACAGCCTGAACTATCCAGTTCCAAGAGCAAGCTTCATGCTAAGAAGCTTGTTGCATCATCTATGAAGATGAAGAAGGAAGTGAAAAGAGATCAAGCTCAACCTTCTACTCAGAAGAAAACTCTCAAAAGTATTCCAACTAAATGCATCATGTGTGGTGGTACCTCACTTTGCTAAGGATTGCATCTACAATCCCAAGAGTACCATCCATTTGACAAGGAAGAAAACTTCTAAGAAGAAGAAGAAGAAGATAGCTTCAGAAGGAAAATCTATTACATTCGAAAGCTCTAAAGTAAAGAAGAAGATAGGTGAAAAATTACTTTCAAAAGAAAATGTGGTCTTAGAAAAAAAGAATGCTTTTGAAGTACTGAAGTCTGCTGCAGTGGACGCAAAAACTTTTGAAGGTCCAGTCTCCAAAACTTCAGAAGTATTGAAGGCCAAGTTAAATCTTCCAAAGATGGTGTTGAAGATGAAGTAAGGCCATGTGACTGAAAGTTCTTCATCAACAACAACAAATGATCCTTAGAACTTACATATAGGATCAATAACTATTGAATTATCTTCAGTTCACTTTGACAAGCCCAATACCAACAAGGCTTGGGTTTCTAAATGTAACTAACCATCTCTTTTTGTGCATGAACAGTTGAAGACCAATGGAAATCTATGGATCATTAATAGTGGTTATTCCAGGAACATGACAGGCAATGGCTCCTTGCTTCAGAATGTTAAAACAATTGATGGAGGGTCAATTGCTTCTGGAGGAGAATCTGGTGGTTACATTACCAGAAGGGGCAAGGTCATAAATATTAAGCTCGACATTGAGAAGGTAAACTATGTTAAAGAGTTTGGGTACAATCTCTTGAGTTTATCCTAATTTTATGACCAGTGACACAACATGTTCTTTACTGAGCATGAGTATATTGTTCTCAAGCCTGGTGTGGTCATTCCTCAAGAGCACATCCTGCTCAGAGCCCCTAGGAAAGGAAACATGTAACAAATGGATTTGCAGGAAACATCCCCATCAGCAGAAGTTTCTAGCTTTATATCTAAAGCCAACAGTGACGAGTCTTTCCTTTGGCATAAAAGAATATGCCATGTAAACTTTAAGAACATGAACAAATTATTTAAGAATGATTTGGTAACCGGAATGCTTAATAAAGAGTTTACAAGTGATGACCATTGTGTTGTATGTCTGAAAGGAAAACAACACAAAGTTTCTCACAAGCCAAAGGAAAGGAACTCCATCACTACTCCCCTACACTTATTACATATGGATCTCTTTGGCCCCACCAGTGAAATGAGTTTAGGAAGGACCTCATATTGTTTGGTGATCATAAATGACTTCACAAGATTCACTTAGGTGTTTTTTCTTAGAACTAAGGATGAGACCCTTTAGCTTGAATAACTTCATTCTGAAAATTGAGAATCAATGTGATCACGAGGTTAAAATCATAAGATTTGATCAAGGAATTAAATTCAAGAGAAAAATCCTTAATATATTTTGTAATGAAAAGGGTATTACAAGACAATATAGTGCTCACAGGACTACTCAGCAAAATGGTGTTACTAAGAGGATAAACATGACACTTATTGAAGTTGCAAGAACCTTGATTTCTGACTCTAAACAGCCTATCACCTTCTGGGTAGACACACTCGATACTACCTACTATATGCAGAACAAAGTTTTAGTAGTCAAGACTAATGGTAAGACTCCTTATGAGTTGTGGCACAAAACAAGACCTTTCAATGGTTTCCTCAGATCACGTGGATGTCCTTGCACCATCATGAAAACCAAAGATCAGATAGCCAAATTTGCTAAGAAATCAGATGATGGATACTTTATTGGATACTCTTCTCAAGCTAAGGCTTTTAGAGTATACAATCTTGGAACTAGAGTAGTTAAGGAGTCAGCCAGTGTGACCTTCAATGGGCACACACCCAGTGTGAAAGGTTATGGTCCTGATTGGTTGTTTAGTCTTGATTTAGTTACCCACTATTTTAACAAATCTTGTGAAGATATTTTAGCATCTACAAGTTGCTTATCAACAGAAGATCCTAACCTAAGATTCAAGCTGAGAAGACCAAGTCAGAAAACTACTACAGCTCTAATGGTAACAAACCCTGTAGTT
>BJCO01372577.1:0-15551 GCA_018326465.1 Flaveria floridana | reverse complement strand
ACACATAAAATATGATGAACAAATATGAACACCAAGAACAACTCAAAAAAACCCTTGTTTGATCCAAAATGTGATTACAAAATTATCTGAAAGTTGGAAACCCTAATCACATAGCTCATTCAAGCTGCCAACCCTAATTGTCATACTTTACTATTTATAGTAAATGACAATTTACTAATTACACTTAGGACCCTAAACTATGACAATTAGAAATTACAATTAAAACCCAAAATGTCTAAAAACAAGATAAAATATATTTTGTTCACACAAAATATATTTATTAACAATAAACATCCTAGACGAATATATCTTCAACGTCTTGTCTCTAATCTTCGTCCCGAACGTGACGTTTGACTTTTGTTGACTTTGACCTTGACGTTGACTTTTGTTGACTTTGACTGTGTTGATAATATTAGACTATCATTCAGACCCAACAGAATATGTGATATGTATGTAAGTGTAAAGTGTTATCTTTTAATGATGTACAAAACATATATACATCATAATATACGTTAAGTATTATATTATGACTTTACATAGTATAACGTATGTGTGAATAAACGTAAAGTATAACGTAACGAAGAGAAAGATAACAAAGATGCAAAGTGAAACATAATGAAAGAATGAAAAGGCTTGCAAGCAGATCTAAAGGAGGGTTACAACTCTTTAAAAGTTGTTAGCTCAACTTTGTGTCTTATAACATGTGATTTTTAACCCATGAGGGTTCACACACAGGGGGTCAGTCTAGGTGACTGGACCCATAGTACGAAACGGGATCCTTGTCATTCGACCTTAGAGATCGTGGCTTCGTGCCACGATGGGAGAAAATCTTGACAGGATCTATGTGTGTGTGCTATATGATTATATGGTCTTAGTAGATTTAGATACTGATGTAGTTAGGATAGGGAATGTTTGGGGTGTGAAGAGTAAAGTAAGTGGCTAAGCACAATTGGCCACTGTAATTAGGGACTTACTATGCTCAATATAAACTAAGTCATTACCTTGAATGATCATGTCAGTGTTTGAATCTTATAGTGATTAGGATGGCTGGGAGAGGATTCCAGAAAGTTGCTCGAGGTGGGGTAGTGGTGGACGTGGCACTAGGTCGCGTGTTATCAGGGGCATGGCTTTGAATGCCAAAATAGTGCCTGAAGGGCTCGAGCTTCACCACCATGTAGGTGGGGATGGGAGCCATAATCAGACGGCCTTAGTGAAGGAGGCCATAACTGATGGGGTGCAACAGGTCATGCAGACGATACTGCCGGTGGTGGTGATTGGGGTCATGAGAGCCGTAAGGGAAGATGAAAGGATAGGGGGCAACTGGAGTGGGAAACGTTCTGGTAGTGATGGTTTCACTCCCAAGGCCAAAAAGACGAAGGTCGAGAGTCGTAGAGTGGCCGTAACCGAGGGAAGGGCGAAGGTGTGTAGCAAGTATGGGAAGAACCATACGGGAGAATGTAGGTGGGGGTTGAACGTGTGCTTTAAATGTGGAAGGAATGGCCACATGGCAAGGGATTGTCATGTTGTGAAGTGTTATGCATGTGGTAAGAAGGGGCATATGAGGAGGGACTGCAAGGAACCAAGGGTGGAGAGCGCTAGAGCAAAGGAGGGAATCGAGCCGGGGAAAGATAAGACTAGGGCGGATCTCGACGTCGTGACAGGTATATTCCTAGTAGACTAGATTTGTGTGTCTGTATCGTTTGATTCTGGTGCTAGTAGGAGTTTTATTTCTACTACCTTCTGTGTTAAATTGCCTACTAGTAGGAAGAGTATTAATAAGCCATTCGACGTAGAAACTGCTATTGGCAAGTCCACTAGAATTACTAATATGATAGATGACTGTATCATAGAATTAGAGGGTCATAGGTTTTCTACTAAGTTACATGTGATGCCCCTAGGTGGATTCGATGTAGTACTAGGGATGGATTGGTTAGCAACCTATGAAGCAAACATCTAGTCTTGAAAGAAGATGATTCGATTTGTTGCGCCCAATGGAAGTCTAGTGACGGTCTACGGTGATCGCGTCACTACGGTTTCAAAGGTGATTTCGATGGCGGTGGTAGCAAAGTGCATGAAATGTGGATGTAGTGCTTATCTGGCCTACACAAAGGATGTGGATGCGTCAGTGCCACAACTATCCGACGTACCAGTGGTATGCGACTTTCCGGATGTGTTCCCGGAGGAATTGATAAGAGTGCCACCAGATCGTGAGATTAAGTTTCAGATTGATCTGATACCTGGTGCTCAACCCGTTGCCAAAGCGCCGTATCGATTAGCTCCTACCAAGATGAAGGAACTCATGGCTCAACTGTAGGAGTTGATGGATAAAGGGTTCATTCGACCGAGCATCTCTCCTTGGGGTGCTCCGGTATTGTTTGTGAAGAAGAAAGACGGTAGTATGCGAATGTTCATTGACTAACGAGAGCTGAATAAGCTGATGGTGAAAAAACGGTATCCGCTACCGAGGATTGATGATTTGTTTGACCAGCTCCAAGGTGTCAGTTGGTTCTCGAGGATAGATCTTCGATCTGGTTATCATCAGTTGAAGATGAAGGAGCAGGACATTCCTAAGACAGCTTTTCACATGCATTATGGACACTACGAGTTTCTTGTTATGTCTTTCGGTTTGACCAACTTGCCAGCTGCCTTTATGGATTTGATGAACCGAGTGTGTCGGCCGATGTTAGATAAATCAATGATCGTGTTTATTGATGATATCCTGAATTATTTGAAGAGCGAGGGAGAACATGCCGGCCACATACGCGAGGTATTGGAAACACTTAGAAGAGAGAAGTTACATGCTAAATTGAAGTTATGTGCGTATGCTATATGATTATACGATCTTAGTAGATTTAGATACTGATGTAGTCGGGATAGGGAATACTTGGGGTGTTAAGAGTAAAGGAAGTGGCTAAGCACAATTGGTCACTGTAATTAGGGACTTACTATACTCAATATAAACTAAGCCATTACCTTGAATGATCATGTCAGTGTTTGAATCTTATAGGGCTTAGGATGGCTGGTAGAGGATTCTAGAAAGTTGCTCGAGGTGGAGGTAGTGGTGGACGTGGCACTAGGTCGCGTGTTATCATGGGCATGGCTTTGAATGCTGAAATAGTGCCTGAAGGGATCGGGCTTCACCACCATGTAGGTGGGGATGGGAGCCATAATCAGTCGGCCTTAGTGAAGGAGGCCATAGCTGATGGGGTGCAACAGGTCATGCACACAATACTGCCAGTGGTGGTGACTGGGGTCATGAGAGCCGTAAGGGAAGATGAAAGGATAGGGGGCAACTGGAGTGGGAAACGTTCTAGTAGCGATGGTTTCACTCCCAAGGCCAAAAAAACAAAGGTCTAGAGTCGTAGAATGGTCGTAACCGGGGGAAGGGTGAAGGTGTGGAGCAAGTGTGGGAAGAACCATGCGGGAGAATGTAGGTGGGGGTTGAAGGTCTGCTTTAAATGTGGAAGGAATGTCCACATGGCAAGGGATTGTCGTATAGTGAAGTTTTATGCATGTGGTAAGAAGGGGCACATGAGGAGGGACTGCAAGGAACCAAGGGTAGAGAGCTCTAGAGCAAAGGAGGGAATCGAGCCGGGGAAAGAGAAGACTAGGGCGGATCTCGACGTCATGATAGGTATATTCCTAGTAGACTAGATTTTTTCGTCTGTGTTGTTTGATTCTGGTGCTAGTAGGAGTTTTATTTCTACTACCTTTGGTGCTAAATTGCCTGTTAGTAGTAAGCGTATTGATAAGCCATTCGACGTAGAAACTGCTATTGGCAAGTCCACTAGAATTACTAATATGATAGATGACTGTGTCATAGAATTAGAGGGTCATAGGTTTTCTGTTAAGTTACATGTGATGCCCCTAGGTGGATTCGTTGTAGTACTAAGGATGGATTGGTTAGCAACCTATGAAGCAAACATCATGTACTGAAAGAAGATGATTCGATTTGTTGCGCCTGATGGAAGTCCGGTGACGGTCTACGGTGATCACGTCACTACGGTTCCAAAGGTGATTTCGATGGCGGTGGCAGCAAAGTGCATGAAACGTGGATGTAGTGCTTATCTGGCCTACATAAATGATGTGGACGCGTCAGTGCCACAACTATCTGACGTACCAGTGGTATGCGACTTTCCGGATATGTTCCCGGAGGATTTGACAGGAGTGCCACCGGATCGTGAGATTGAGTTTCAGATTGATCTGATACCCGATGCTCAACCCGTTGCCAAAGTCCCGTATCAATTAGCTCCTACCGAGATGAAGGAACTCATGGCTTAACTGTAAGAGTTGATGGATAAAGGGTTCATTTGACCGAGCATCTCTCCTTGGGGTACTCCGGTATTGTTTGTGAAGAAGAAGGACGGTAGTATGCGAATGTGCGTTGACTACCGAGAGCTAAATAAGCTGATGGTGAAAAACCGGTATCCGCTACCGAGGATTGATGATTTTTTTACCAGCTCCAAGGTGCCAGTTGGTTCTCGAGGATAGAACTTCAATCTGGTTACCATCAGTTGAAGATGAAGGAGCAGGACATTCCTAAGACAGCTTTTCGCATGCGTTATGGAACTACGAGTGTCTTGTTATGTCTTTCGGTTTGACCAACGCGCCAGCTGCTTTTATGGATTTGATGAACCGAGTGTGTCGGCCGATGTTAGATAAATCAGTGATCGTGTTTATTGATGATATCCTGATTTATTTAAAGAGCGAGGGAGAACATGCCGGCCACATATGTGAGGTATTAGAAACACTTAGAAGAGAGAAGTTATATGCTAAATTATCTAAGTGTGCTTTTTGGTTGCGCGAGGTGCAATTTTTAGGTCACGTAGTGAATGCTGAGGGACTTATGGTAGACCCGGCAAAGGTTGAGGCGGTGATGCGATGGAAGTCCTCAAACATGCCATCCGAGGATCCGTAGTTTCTTGGGTTTGGTGGGTTATTACAGGAGGTTCATCCAGGACTTTTCTAAGATAGCCTCACCTTTGACTAAATTGACTCGCAAGGATGTGAAGTTTTTGTGGGGTCGAACAGGAGTGTGCTTTTAAGTAGTTTAAGACGAGATTGACTCAAGCTCCTATCTTGACATTACCTTAAGGGGGTGAAGACTTAGTGGAATATTCAAATGATTCTTTTTCAGGACTAGGTTGCGTGTTAATGCAATGGTGAAGGGTGATAGCCTATGTATCCTGACAGTTAAAAACCCACGAAGTCAACTACCCTACACATGATTTGGAGTTAGCGGCTGTGGTTTTCGCGTTGAAGATTTAAAGGCACTAATTATACGGGACAAAGTGCACAATCTTCACCGACCACAAGAGGTTGAAGTACTTCTTCGAGCAGAAGGATCTCAACATGAGACAGAGGAGATGGCTAGAGCTTATCAAGGATTATGATTGTGAGATCCATTATCATCCGGGCAAGGCCAATGTTGTAGCCGATGCCCTAAGCCGAAAAGAGAGAGCCGAGCCGATTTGGGTGAAAGCTTATCAGTTGGTTATGACCGCTGATGTGATGACCCAAGTGAAAGGATTTCAAGAAGAGGCGTTGAAAGAGGATCGCCTAAATTTCAAACGAATAAGAGTTCTAGTCATAGAATTGGGTGAAAACACTCTCGGTGTTAAAACCCAAAATGGGATGATATGGATTCCTCGTTGCGGAGATCTACGAGGGCGAATTATGGATGAAGCTCATAAGACTCGTTACTCAATTCATCTCGGTGCCACGAAGATGTATCAGGATATGAAGAAATACTATTGGTGGCCGGGTATGAAGCGTGATGTGGTGGAGTACGTGAGCAAGTGCCTTACTTGTTTGCAAGTGAAGGCAGAACACCAGAAGCCATACGGGAAGATCCAACCATTGGGTATACACGAGTGGAAGTGGGAGCATGTCACCATGGATTTTATTACTAAGCTACCCCGTATGGCGAGGGGGTGCGATACCGTATGGGTGATTATGAATCGATTGGCGAAGAGTGCTCACTTCCTACCTATATGCGAGACGTATTCTTTTGAGATGTTGGCGGAACTATTCATTAAAGAGATTGTATCTCGTCATGGTGTGCACGTGTCTATAGTGTTGGATCGTGACACCAGGTTTACATTGAAGTTTTGGAAGAGATTCCATGATGCGTTGGGTACGAAGCTACATATTAGCACAACTTATCATCCTCAGACAGATGGTCAGTCTGAGAGGACGATCCAAACACTTGAGGATATGCTTCGAGCGTGTGTGATCAATTTCAGAGGAAGTTGGGACGATCACTTACCGTTAGCGTAATTCTTGTATAATAATAGTTATCATGCCAGCATTGGCATGCCACCTTACGAGATACTATACGGTAGAAGGTGTAGGACACCCGTATGTTGGGGGTGATATTGGACAGAAAGAGTTAGGGAGCCTTGAGGTGATCGAGGCTACTACTGAGAAGTTAGAAAGGATCGAAGCCTTTATGAAAGCGGCGAAGGATAGACAGAAGTCGTACGCCGACAAGAGGCATAGACCGATCGAATTCAAGGTGGGCGACCGAGTTATGTTGAAGGTCTCACCTTGGAAGGGAATCATTCGGTTCAAGAAGCGAGGAAAGCTAAGTCCGAGGTATATAGGACCTTTCCGAATCATCGTACGAGTAGGAGGGTTGGCCTATCAATTAGAATTTCCAGACGAGTTAAGTGGAATCCATCCGATATTCCATGTATCTCATCTGAGAAAGTGCTTAGCCGATAAAGATATGATTATATCACTGGATGATATCGAAGTAGATGAACGGCTCAATTATGTAGAGCAGCTAGTGGCAATCATTGATCGGAAGGAAAGGAGATTGAGGAATAAAGTGGTTCCACTGGTGTGAGTGCAGTGGAAGCACAGAAAGGGTTTCGAGTCTACGTGAGAGATTGAGGAGGAGATGAGACAACATTACCCACAATTATTCTAAGAGTGATAAGTTTCGGGGACGAAACCTTTTTAAGGGGGGTGGACTTGTAACACCTGGAAAATTTTGTCAAAATAATAAAAGGAAAGAAATGAGAAATAAAATAAGTATATTTTGTAAGAAAGAAAGAGAGGCCTAAGTGGAGGGGTGCAAAGTGTAAAAGGGTAAAATCTTTTATTATTTTGTTCAAAAAGGTGGTATGGCTGCCCACACCACCTGCTACACCCCACTGCTCGATGTTTTAGAGAGAGAAAGCAGCAAAGATTCGGTTCTAGAGAGAGAAAGCAACTAAAATCGAAATTGGTAAGCATTTTATGAGTTTTTGGTTCGGTTTTATAGATTTCTTGGCCATGTAACCGAATTATACGTATTCTTATGTGTATATGTGCTCGGTTGGATGTCTTAACATGTCTAGGTGTTAAGAAAACCTTTGAAAGATCGAGTTCAAAGAGTTTGAGACTTGAAAGCAGTGAAAGGTGATTTTCAAGACCCCATGTTTTACTTGTTTTACAACTTTTCGGGGCTAAAAATGCATGTAAGTGATTTTTATAGAAATATATGTGTATGACCGTATGAATATATACTTGTATGTTGGTGGTTTGTGGTTGTACATGTTATGTTAGGGCTTAGAATGGTAGTGTAAGGCTTAGAACATGCTAAGATATTGTTTGGGACTGGAAAATATGTTAGAAACATATGAGATGGTGTTCATGCGCCCAAACAGGGCACATGCGCCTGAATAATAGGCTTAAAAGTCTAAGTATGAGATGATGCGCCCAAACAGTAGCTCATCCGCCTAGGATTTGCCTTAAAAATTTCTAAATGTAGGTTGGTGCGCCTAAACAGTGCATCATGCGCCTAAGATTTGACTAAAAACGCCTAAGTACAGGGTCATGCGCCCAAATAGTGCTTATGCGCCTGAACAGTTCATATGCCTAAGTGAGAAATGGTTAAGTAAAGGTTTATGCGCCTGCATAGTGGAGAAACGCCCAAACAGTACTCATGTGCCTAAATAGTTCCCATGCGCCCAACACTTAGAAAGTTTTTTGAAATTTTGAGGAAAAGTGGAATTTTAGGGTTTGACCCTATTTTGACTATCGGACTGCTTTGGACTATTCTAAGCATGAATATATGAGGGTTTATGCTTGGAACATGTATGATGTGATGATGAATGTATGATATGTATATGAGTGTAAAGTGTTATCTTGGAATGGATCATACTTATGGACCAGTCGCACGACTGAACCAGGTGACTGGATCAGTCGTATGACTGAGACATAAGATTGACTCAGTCGCACGACTGAACCTTCAGTCATGCGTATGAAACAAATGCATGAGTCAGTCGTACGACAGAACCATGCTAATGGCTCAGTCATATGAATGGATACAGAAAACCTATAAATACCACATAATTCGTGGAAAAACACAACACTTCGAATATTATCATACCCTAGCCGTCCAGAGTGTTCTAGTTCTTCTATCCAACTTCAAAGTTCGTTCCTGATTGATTCCAACTCGTTCTTAACGTGTTTATTCGTTAGATTGATCAGGTTGTCGTTCTCGCTGATTGGATTGCCAATCAAATAGAATTCCACGCTATTTGATCTGGTTTCACGTTGAATCAGTTAGTAATCCGTACGAAAGCGGTCCTAACATTCTTGATTTTAATTACTTGTTAGAATTTTGTTGTAGTAGACTCTCTACAGGTATGCAATTGTTGATGGATGATGTCGTTTAGCAGCACTTGGGCATAATTAAGATGACCAAGGTATCATGTACTATTCAGTTAAAAGCTATTTTGAGGCAAACTTTAAGTCTGAATCATATATTCAAATCATTAAAAAAGGCTGCCATAAGTCTTCTTGAAATCTTATCCAAATTTTGTTGCTTATACATATGTTTTAAATTGGAAATGAGTTTATATTTGCGGCTAATTTTTTGTTGCAGTTAGGGAAATAGGGCAACTGCTTTAATAATAGTGTAAGTTGTTGAAAAGTAGTTATTTTGCTAACATATCTTGAGAGTTCTATTCATAGCTTCATCAAATAAATGTTTTCTATGTTAAAGTGGTATACATAGGCTAGGCTATTGATTCATTTAAGTGTTTCTTTTCAATTTTTGGTCTACTTGCTTATGCAATATGGCAATCTATCATACTAAAATAAAGAACTACAGGTTGCTTATTACATTGTTTCCTCTTAATTTTTTGTATAGCTTGCTTATAACATTGTTTGCATCATGGTATATTAAATCCATACACTTATGCTATGAGTTTATACTAAAGAATTTATTTTTCTCCCAAATGTTAAATGCATAGAATTAAAAACCTGGATAAAGTTATTCATTTGGGTTTTGATAGTTTTTTATATTAGAGACATATGTGTAATTTGATGTACATATGTGTAACCACTAGATTTTCATATTAGATGCATTACATACTAGAAAGTGAACGTGCGTGAACCTATGGTGGACGATACAATCATGTGTGATAGAAAACAATGAGCCAAGAGAAAGGTGTGGACGGTGGAAGAAAGAAAGAGATTGATGTTTGTTCCTTTGCTTTGAAGGTGGATTGGTGGTGGAGATTCCTAAATCTGATATGCATAAAGAAGTGATACTTTTACTTTAAAACTAGTGATTAAGGTTTCTATTTAATTAGTTGAACTTAGCTTTTGTTTGTTATGATTTATTTCAAATCGTGCGGCTTTAAGAAATATGTTACCAACATGTTGTAGAAATCTTTTAATTTTAGTTAAATTTGTTTCTTGTACAAGTTTAAATGTTTTTTAAACGATTTAATACCAATTTCGATGAATGATGATGATGATCTAAGAAGGTGAAATAATTAAGGGATGAAATTTAAATGTCAGATGATAATGGAGGATTATATCATGTATTTAGTGTCTTTCGCTAAAGGGTTCTCATGAAAGGACATACGTCTTGTGATGATAAGGTACTATTTTTCAATATTAAAATCAAATTTACAAGTTACAATTGCATGTCAAATGATTTAGTTCGATGCTTACAATTTCATCCAGTTTTATGATTTCATTCCTTATTAATATTGTAAAACCTTGCAGCCGTACGTATTATTGTTTGATTGAACGAGGAACTTAAACCTTTTGCTCTTTCATTTACATTATTTGTGATTTTAGTTTGCCTTTTCTTTTCCAAAAACAAACATAAATACAATATAATATATCAAGAGTAGATTGAGAAAATAACAAAAAAAGAGTACCGCGTTATAAATGGTCATCACCGCCGCATCCTGCGGGTCTCCTACTAGTATATATATATATATAATATACATACATATATAATATATAAATATATATATATATATGAATTGGATTTGAGACAAAGTTAATGCAAAAGAATAAACTTTAAAATCCGGATGTCGATCCTACCTCTGAAAAAGCACCAAAAAGGTAGTTTTTTTTTTCGAAAGTCAAAAATCTTTCGAAAGCAATTTGTCGTCGGAAGTTTTATGAAAACTTTCGAAGCCAATTTGAATTTGGAAGATATTCCTGAGCTTTGTGAAAATTTTTCTTTGAAAGAAAACAAATACTTAGAGTATTTTTACATCTGAGGCATATTTGATTTCGGAAGAGATTAAAAGTAGGAAGTTTTGTTCACAAAGGAATAAATCTTCTGAGGCTTAATTGCTTTCGGAAGAAAATTGTCCTTCAAAAATTTATAAGTAATTAGAAGCATATTGAAGCTTCGGAAGATATATCACAATTTCTTCCAAAGGTAAATTTCTTATAAGTAGTTATTTGATTTGATAATATAATATTCTTCTGATGACAACTTAATGTCTTCCAAGAGGAAGTATCTATAAAATTTCCAAAATTCTAAAGAATATCATTTGAAAGTTTTCTTCCAAAGTAAACTGGGTTTATGTAGGTGATAATACAGACAACTTAGGACACACATATTTTAAAAATAGTCTTAAGTTAAGTTTAAGAAAATCTACTCAAAGTTAATCATCCCAATAGCTGATACAAGATATTTAAATCTCTGTTTATCGAAAGCATTTGTGAACAGATCAATATATTGTTCATTTTTGTTCACTTTGACTAGTTTCATCAATCCCTTTTTAAATTTATCTCTAATTAAATGATACTTGATATTGATGTGTTTATCATTAAGTGCTGCACATGATTCTCTGTGATAGAGATAACACTATTGTTGTCTATGGGGATTGGAGTCTCTTTGAAATTGAATCCATAGTCCAACATCTAATTTTAAATCCAAAGCATTTGAGCACAGCCTTTAAGTGTAAACCTTACATGTCTTCACTGTACCCAATTCATGATCAGTTGGAGTTTTACACACGTTATGCAGATTAAATGTGAAAATTAGATCTAATCATCCCCTTAATCCTCACGAGCTCATCGACTGCAACAAACTAGCTATCCAACTAGGATTTCAAACCCTATTGTCACATTCTGATTTTTCGATTCTGAACTCTCACATATCTAGATATCGACCCAAATAATCCATCTGTAAGGTTATATTAGAAAAGCTGATGCAACCAAAGAAATCAAAGAGCTTATAGCATGCATGCACTAATGTATAGGGTAGAAGTTACTTTGGAAGTTTTACACTCTTTATAGAAAAATATTCTAAGTGTAAAATCTTCTGAAGCCGAAGACCCCTATCTTACGAACCCAAAGATAAAGTCCTCCGAAGCTTTGAAGACAAAGTCTTCCGAAGCCAATGAAGTGAAGACTGATTTCTTCCGAAGACAGAGAAGGCAAGCTTTCTCTGATCAACTTTTGCATAAAACTGACCCACTTTCCGCTACCACTTTGAAAACTCACCAACTTGTATAAGTTAGTGAAAAGGTCCATGCTTTTGCAACTGTAGATTAAGGTTTAGAGTCTATAACTTTCTACTTTGTACCTTTTTATCCTTTTCATAATATATTAGATTTGAGCTATGACATGTCATAGTCACAAGTCAAAAGGCAATCTGCCTTTTGACTATACATTGATCTTGTTGTTTAGATTAGTGTTTCCAACTGGATTCAAAGTATAGCTAGTTGTAGGATGTAGTATAAAGTATATCTGGTTCTTGTATTTTTTTCTTATGCTTTGTAACACTTGTAATAGAACTAGAGAGCAATATACAACATTCTTGAAAACCATACTTATCTTGTTCTTGTTCTGTCTCATTACTTGAGTTCTTAGTATCATCTATATAAATCTGGTTATCTATTTGATCTGTTAAGTGTTCTACACTCTTCTTATTGTGAGATTGATTGTATTGACCACCCTTAACCGGTCCTGCACCAACTATCTCATAACTCTATCCTAGGGGTGGAACTACCCTTTGGGTTACGGGGTCAAGTGACCCCATTGTATTTTGAACCAGCAGCGGACCCTATAATACCGAATTCAAGTGAACCCATAGTTTTTTAGAAGTGAACACATTAGCATTATTAATTTTAAACAAAGCATAAAAAACGAGCTTAGTTCACCGGTTCTCACTACTTGCACACGCGTATAAAACTGCTTCTGGTTCGATTCTTAAAAGATACTTTTTTCACGTTGTATTTTCTCTAGGTAGCGAGTTCAAACACATTAGTATTATAAATTTAGAACTTACACAAAAGAGAGCTTGGTTTGCTGGTTTCTTTTCTTTGATCATGGGCATATATTACAATTTTACCCTTAATTAGTTTTAACTCAAACTCTCTCTTGATCGTTACTATACTTATTCTAATCGAGTTTTTGCTTTGGGCGACTACTAAAAAAATAAATAAAAGAATCTTTTTCTTAGTGACTTCTATATCAATATAGAAAGGAAAATCTTGATTTCTTTCTCGATTACAAGGTATGTCATGACAGATTAGGAGGGTCACCTTATACTCGATTTTTCATATAAGTTTATAACTTGATTTTGTGATATATGATTTGAAGGTATCGCTTTAAAGGTTTGGTTCTAATGTTCTTCATCTAAGAGGCTTATAATTTAGTGAATAAATTTTAGTTTAGTTAAAGATTTTCAGTTTAGTGGATGATTTTTCATTTAAAAAATAAAAAGTCTTTGATAAGTTTTGTTTGTTTTGATTTTTTTGATCTACAAGTTTTTTTTTACATTAGGGTGTGGAATGAAAATTAACTTAAACATTTTGTGAATTAAGTATATGTATTGTGATTTTAGTTGTTGATTGGAACTTTAATGTAAAAACCCCAACCCAGCTCGAAAGTGTAACATCGAGTTGATAGCAATTTTAGCTCCAAAAAAAGTGGCCCCAGTAGAAAAAAATCAGGTCCCGCCACTGTTCTCTACCTCATTCTTTCTGCACTTTCTTTTAAAGCCCCTAAAGGGCACCATTTAGCTCTACGAGCTTTAAATCATGAATTCTGATTTATCATACGATTTAAGGATGACAAGTCATTGTTTGCTTTTGCTTGTGGCTAAGGTACTAATTCGATAATCCCTATTATAAGTAGCTACGGTGTTCTTTGATTTTTGATTTTCTATTATAAGTAGTAAGCCTGCTCTTTGGTTCGGATTCCAATTATAAGTAGCTAGGCTACTATTTTTTTCTATACTTTATTACCCAGATCTCCCTATCTTAGGGGTGACCAAGATACGTTTTTATGTCATCAATGATATGGGACCAACCATGATGGTGAGCTGAGTTCACGTCGTCTCTTTGAATCTGAATTGATATTTGCCTTCCTGTTATATATATTGTTATCTTAAAGGCGTATAGATTGGTTCTAGGTTAGTTATGATATATTTCCTGATGGATGATTGTATGCCATTCTACTTGGAACTTTGGTGGATGGTTTGTATATTTACTCGCACTCATCTCACATTAGTTTACAACCTCACTACTTATGTTTCCCCTATTCAAATATTACGTTATTTGAAAATTAACACATGGTATTTCATGTTTTGATGTGATATATGTGTGATACATTTGTTGTATGGTATTCTATATTATTACAAATCATGTTATTTTGTTATATGTTATTTCTGATTGTTCATTCGCTGAGCGTTATAGTCAGGCATACTTTGCTTTCATGCATGTTAGGTTAGTAGGGTTATGCAATGGAGGAGTGAAGAGTGACAATTTAGATAATGAAGACTTATAAACGATTTGATGTATTTAACTATTTGGTTTGGACTTTCAAATAACATTTGAGTACATCAGACACTAACTTTACCGTTTATGGAATTATGTTTTGGATTTGATTACTGTTGAAGTAGCAGAATTGGGGTTTTACATTATTATTCATAAAGAACAAACGAAAGATTAAAAGACAGATATACGATTATTGAGATATATGAGATGCAAACTAAAATTGAAAGTAGAAGTAAATGCAAATGAAGTATTACTTTGATGGGATATGGTGGATGCAAAGCCAAAACAATCTTGAGGCATATGAAAAATCGAGTAGCATATGCTTACCACCTAAGGAGTTAGGGTTAGAATCTAGAATTTATAATGTAGTTATGTATAATGAAACTTGGAACAACTACGTTTTTCAAACTAAGTCATTGAGTGAAAGCCTATTAGACCTCAATATGGGTAGAAAAACTTAGATCATGAGTCATTAATGTAGGCTTGGTTTTATGAATTAAACTTTGTTAAAATATTGGTGTTGGCTCTCAGTTGAATATTATATCATGTAAAATAATAAGAAAATAAAAATAAATAAAAAACAAGTAAACAATAAAAACTAATACAAAACATGAAAGATTAAAAGATCTTAATGAATCAAGTATAAAATAAAAAGTTGAAGATATGATAATCAAACTTGAAGCTCTTAAGTCACGAATATACATGTTACCACTCTACATAAATTTTTTGTAGAAAACAATCATTGTACATAAATGTTTTGTAGAAAACTATCAAATAACAAGGTATATAACTACTAGGTTATAGCCGATGATGTAAATGGTGGAGTGGTTAAAGGGTTAGTTTGGTGTACTAAGCGACCCAGGTTCAAATCCCACCCTCCCCGTTTCACTTCTACAACATCCAGGTGAGGATTTGGCTCGGGATTTCATCTCGGGTTCGATCCTGATGGGGGACGAGGGTTTACGGATTCAATCCGGTTCCCACGCATCAGGGGGTATGACTTGCGACTGGCGGCTAGGTTCAGGTTAACCACTCCTGATCAATCGTTAGGTTCGGAGTCATCTGTTGTTAAAAAAACTACTAGGTTATAACCCTGCGTATTACCCGGGTTAAATAAGAAAAGCACTAATTATTTATTAATGAAGAGTTAGTAACTGTAAAACATTAGATATAAAAGTACTTTGATTAGTGATAAATGTGAAGTCACTGGATCGATGAACATCCGAGCGTGTTCTTGACGGAAGGATCAAAACCAAAAGATAAACAATGATACGAACAATAATCGAATGATTTCATTGATAAAACATAACGATTTTAAGCTCGTTACAACTTAAGAATTACAACTTTTGGCAAGGGGAGATCGAGCATGATCTCCCCTCTCATCCGGCAGCACCTAGGCCCCGGGCACAAACCCTCTCAAAACCCTTTGGTTTCTACACATTGAAACTGGTATATATAGGCCTCGGCCCATATTAGATGCGACTGGGCCCATTCGTGCGATTGGACCATGCGTAT
>BJCO01372575.1:0-11529 GCA_018326465.1 Flaveria floridana | reverse complement strand
AAAAAAAAAGATCAAGCTTGGGTCTACAAGAATCTTGATTAAAGGTGACCATTATTTATTTAAAATAACCTACAAAAGTTTTGTATTCTTCTCCAAACAAAACGAATCCGCTTTTAAATTGTTGTCATGACATTTAACTTATTATTTAATGCTTTTAAGGGCTTTTTTTTAATTTAAAAAATGTTATGTTCATAATAGCTAATTTAAAGTTTTTTGGACTTATTTTAGACGATTATAAAGGCACTTGAGTAAAACATAATTCATTTCAAATTTAATAATAAAAACATTAGGTCCCAAAAAGGCAAAACATAAGCTATCAGATATGAAAATGACCGTTACAATTATTTCTATTTTAAATATTAAAAAGAGCTAATAATTAAACTTATACGGTGGATTATGGCGTACTTATATTTTATTAATACCGAAAGTGAAGTATATGATGGAGCTTACGTCTCAAGGCACAAACTAGTTTACACATGTCATTTTTTTAAAGGTGGAAGAGGATTATTTTGCTTACCTTTAACACTTTTTTCATAATCTAGTAATATAATGTAATTTCATTTGAACCTAAAACTATTCTACAAGATTGGTTTACGTGGTTTACTTATATTGCAGTATTGGTCTCAATTTTTAAAAAATTACATAATTGGTCCTAACTGTTTATCAAATCGTAACATCATTGGTCCATAACATTAACTTCTGTTAAATTTTTTAGTTAAGTGGGTGTAAAAAGATTTTTTACCCCTAACTAAAATACAAAAAATATATGGGATCTCTCTCTGAGAGAGAGAGAGAGAGAGAGAGAGAGAGACACACACCACTGCATCATCTGGTTATCTCTATCGCCTTGAATAAAATCTAAACTGCCGGAGAACCGAACTTCAGCGGAATTCCACCTGAAGGAACCGAACTCCGGCGCAAGATCGAACTGAACACCAGCGGAATTCCACCTAAATGAACCGAACTCCGGCGGAAGACACACACACACCTGAACGAATTGAATTTACCAGCAGAATCTCATCATCATAGCTGTTATAGTACCCTAGCTAAAGCTCTTCGAGCTCCGATAGCAGTAATAAACTCGCAAGAATCACGTCGGAGAGTTTGTCACCTTACAATCCTAAGCTTCGTAAACTCAAAAAAATAGAATACTCCTGTCCTGTCGTAGAGTTCATTTCCATGATGCGATGACTGTGGTGGTTGCAATGGTGCGATGTTGGTGGTGGTTGGGATGATGATGATGTGGATGTGAATGATGGTGGTTGTCCGGCTAGTCCATGGTGGGGTGGGGGTCAACGGCGGTAGGGGGTCACAGGTGGTGAAGGATGAGTGGTGGTGAGGGTGGGGTAGGTGGGTCTCACATATATTATATTTACTTTATGAATTTTAGTTTTTGGTTCAATGGTATTTTAATTTTTCACATCCGCTTAACTAAGAAAATTAATATAATTTAGTATTAGGGAACAATCGTGTTACGATTTGATAAATAGTAGGGACAAATGATGTAATTTATCAAAAGTTGGAATTAATCTTGTAATATGAGCATACCAAAGAGACCAATCATGTAATTAACTCTAATTTATATTAAATATATTTTGAAATTAAACATAAATTGAAAAAAAAACGGATGTAATAGGATAGTACCTCAGCTTTATTCATAGGTTCGTGAAACCTGATTTCTAACCCAGAATTCGAAGCCGCTTTAGTTGTGGCAGTGTTCTCGAGTTATCAGCATGAACCCAAAGCCCAACATACATTAAGCGCTGACCACCCTATGGGTAGGAACGATACGAGATTGATTAGATATACTTTTAGCAAAATGCTCAGAGTTAAGTTAGAGTGTTTTTTCAACAATAGATTTCTTTCTGAGTGGGTTTGGGGTGCGGTCCCGGCTGAAAAACAGATAGATAGGCCCGATTAAGATAACACATATACTTCGAAACTAAGTCGTACATTTGTCGTTAAAAAAAATATATATACTCACCAATTTTTTTTAATGCATGACAGAAACTAAAAGGTAACGTATATATACAGCAACCGTTCGTTAATAAACATGTGTATTTAGCGTCTTTATTTTCTTATAGTTTTAACTTCATAAACTACCATCATTGATGGAATAGTGAATAGGAATTTGATTTTAGAATAAAGTGATTAGTTTGGATAAGTTGATTATCTTTTTCATCACTGGTGCCAAACGCGCCATGGATATGATGTCTTCGTCGACGCCATCAGACTGCGGTGTTTGAAGGATTTTTATGTTAAGGCTAGGACGGCAGGACCATTGTCTTCGTCAACACCATCAGATTGCGGCGTTTTAGGGCTCTTACATACATAAAGGCAAACGTCCTCTAACTAAAACACACATAAAACTAGAAACCGCTAAAAAGCATCAAGCAATGAAACACTTCAATGTTTAAAATCAAATATCTTCACGAAGTAAACAACTCCTACAAGACAAGTTTGAAAGCAACCTCCGTAAAACAAGTCTAGAGGAATATTACAAATCTGTCTTACACATGTCAGATGAAACAGTAACTAATATTTGTAATGAGCTCGAGAACGGTACTCTGGTAAAGCCACTGCAGAAGAACGGTAATCACTCGCAATATCCACATCACGGTAGCTTGGGACACGAGACCCACCAGAAACACGGTACTCGGAAGGATGGACTGTAGATGGGTGGTGGTACTCTCTGCTTACAAGTTGGTACTCTGGTGGTGGTACGGTGTAGACCTCATCACGATACAAAGGTGGTTCTCGGCTGTATGCTAGATAAGGTTCTGGGTCCCGTTCCCGCTCAACGACACGGTAAGTAGGAGGCTCAGGTGCACGGTCACGAACATAAGGCGGGATATCTAAAGGTTGTCTCTCATAGGCATATAGCCTCACCGGAGAGCCCATGGCAGGAGGTTGTAGTGGGTGGTATCTTGAAATAGGTGGCTCACGATCATATACCACGGGTGGGCGGTCATAGTCATAGTCATAGTCCGTGTACCGTCTTCTTTCTCTAGGTGGCGGAGAACGAGGACGCCTTTCTTCCTCTCTGGAATATCTTCTACGTTTCTCTCGGGACCTAGATCTGTGTCGATCGAGAGATCGGCTTCTGTGTCTTTCAAGAGGCCTAGTCGGACGAGTTTCACGGGGTCGGGACCTACGGGCTTTGACACCGGATTTAGAACGACCACTGCCTCTGCTCATTTCCACAAAAAGTTTACATAACTTCTTCACCTGTCATATTCAGATTTGTAAGCGATTCAAGACACATCCTGCTGGAGGTTGATTCCTAATCTACAAACATTTAACCAAACTAGTCGCCACAAGATATAGGTTGGGTAATTGGTCAAAACTGAGTAAACCTATTTATCCATGATGTTAAATTATTTTTTGGGTTAATTACACAAGATTACGTATTTCATCCCTAAACTTTGTTTATTACACTGAACGACCCTTTAAAAAATTTCAGCTCATCGTCCAAGTAGATTGACCAAACCTACCTTATTTTCTACAATCTCCTTATTTTTCATTAAACCCATACTCTTATGATTCAAAAATACCAAGAACAAGTAAAACAAAAACATAAATTTCATAAATCTTTTTATTAAATCATAATCATGGTTTCAATCAAGCCCCCCCAACAGGAATCAAAATCAAATCCAAAACCCATAAAACTTCATTTTAATCTTAACTAGATCAAGAACCATAGTCTTAGACACAAACAAATCAAAATAGAGAAGCCAAGTGTCAAACATGATTATAAAATTATATTATTTCAATAATAATCTTATCATGTTCAAATTAGAACAGTATAGAAATTCTATAGTTAAAAACTTTCAGGTGACTTTTGATCAACTTGTTCCATACCCTTTAAAATTTTGAACTTTTACCCATTTGACATGTTAATGACAAAAGATAACCGAAATCAACATGTTTATGAGTAGATGACCTAAAATTGTGGCCTCTATATTCAAAACATATATAAGAAAGTAGAAAAAAGTTGGGAAGAAGACAGACCTGCTCTGATTTCAGCAGACCTTCAAACTTATTTCGACTGTAGTAGTTTTCTTTCAGAATACTCTTAAATTTCTCTTCTGCCAATGGCAGGCAATCATCGAGCACAGTAAATCGAACCTAAACACATTATTAAGAATATTCATCAATGATTACCAAGCAAATATTAATACTTACATGAGCTCATTATACAAGTTTACCTGACAAGAGAATTTGAGTTGCTGAAAAAGTAAAAAGTAAATGCAGCTTGCAAAATTAAATAGAAGCAGAAAAATGAAAGTTACAACCATGTATAACAATCAAAAGTAGCTAAAATAGAAAAAAAAAATGCTATGGTCAAAGCAAGTACGCATGATTGCTTTACATGGCTTGTGCATAAACACATGAAAGAAAGGATAATTCTGTAAAGGGTTACAGTCAGAATAGTTCCTACTTTCACAAGTTTTCAGATATGAAATACCAACTATAATACGAGGATTGTATAAGAAATTTTGAATTTTGTTTCCATATGGTACATTTCCTTGGGCTTCATGTTGTAAGCATCATTTTCTCTACCTCCCATCCCTTGATGTCATGTGATCAAAGAAAAGAAATCAAGACTAAAAGACACAAAAAAGTAGATTTCAGGCATGAAAACTCAAAGGCATCTACCATGCTTATTTCAATCCCTGGCAATCAGAAAGGACATTGATTCAATGCGAGGGTTGGTTGGCTTGGCGTCAACATTGATAGGTTGCCAGTATCATCCTTTTGTTTTTTTAGTTTTTCAAATGTTGGTGCCACACCGGCAATAAGAATTCACATAGGCTTCACTTGCATGCCACATCATGAAGGGCATATGTCATATAGGTCAAACTTAGTGCATAATCATATTAACACATAATCTCAAGCTTCATGTACCATCTTGGACAATTGTGGAGATAGGAAGCTATTTTGTGACCTTTACCATTCTAGTAAACCCCCCACCAATAAAGAAACTACTTCATTAGAAGCAATGCAATTTTTGTATATTTGAAATAAACAAACATGCGGGATTAAGTATTTGGATACCTTTTCATAAATAAAAGCATCACGATTCATAAAGAAATTAACAATTAAATAATTTCTAAAACCTACCTGCTATTTAAGTGGATAACCAGTAGGTGTGATAATGATTCTGTAACCATCCTGTCATGTTTGAATTATCCACACCCCTCTCCTCCCTAGGTATGATAGTTAGTAAAATATAGCAATTATGCTTCATATGGTCGTATGAATCCATTAACAATTTAACAAGGTGAAGATATCCTACAAACATACAAGTACTGTGATGTGTATACTTAAGACAGTTAGACAACAAACAGATATTGCTGCAAATTGAAATTACTGAATTATCACAGGCCCGCTCTGATACAACCACAATAATCATATAGAACAAAGATGAAAATAATATTTAAAAAACTTATTAGGAGCTGATGAACTATCAAATTTTAGCTTAACAAACATTCTATCGAGAGCTTAATTTTCAAGCAGGGGGGAAACTACTTCTAAACTCTAGATCTGTTTGAATATAATAGGTTAGTGACAAACATTTTTTTTTCAAGTAAGACCATGCCCATACTATAATCAGTCAGAAAAGCAGCAAATTTCTTCGATAAATTACTACTTTACTAGACAAAGTCACAAAACCTACCCATTTTCCACAAGTCATTATAACATAAATTCAAAATCAATAAAAAAAGATGGGTATAGTAGCAAAAGGTATGCATTTATAGATATGAATACTAACTTGAGATGGAAACTCTGACTTGAAAGCTTTTGGTTCAATGTTATAACCTCCAGGTCCCGCAGCTTTAAAAATCCCATACATCAGCCTCAAATCAACATCAAAGAGAAACAGCCTCATTCCTCTATAAATCTTTAATACTTGATCTTTCTTACTTTCAGGCAACCCAAGAATCTTGTAGCGGAAGCAGTCGGTTTTTGTTTTGGAACTGCACATGAACACCATCCCCATGGTCTCAGCCCTCTTTGAAGCCTTCTTTTGTTTAGATGATTCTGGCTTATCCCCATTAACAGCCAAAGAACCAGAATCTTTTCTTTCGCTCTTTTTTTTGTTCTTGTCCCTGGGTCTTTTTTCTTTACTCTTTAAATTATCAACTGATTTTTTCTCACTTTTGGGTTCTTCGGCCTTTTTTTCATCTTCTTTGACAGCATTTTCTTTGACAGCATTTTCTTTGACAGCCTTTTCTTTGACAGCATTTTCTTTGACAGCATTTTCTTTGACAGCCTTTTCTTTGACAGCCTTTTCTTTGACAGCCTTGTCTTTATTTGTTTCAGTACCTTCATTGCTAACTACTGCCACTGCATTTCCATCATCATTTACCTTTTCTTCTTCTGGTTCTTCTTCATCATCTTCGTCGTCTTCTTCTTCTTCTTCTGGTTCTTCTTCCTCCTCGTAATCTTCTTCAACATCGTCGTCATCTTCTTCCTCTTCCTCTTCCTCTTCCATAGTGTCTGTAATGGTGTTGGAAATCAGGGCCAAAACTGAACACACAAACACGACATTGACCTTGACAAAGATCAACTCTGTCGTTTAATAGAAAACTTGCACACAAGTACAATGACCCCTATTCAATGTTGTAGGAGGCGCTAGTCAAGCGGTGGGGTAACTAGTGATTAATTGCGATTAATCAAGATTAATCGGATTGGACTTTTAAAATACAATATTTCAAACTTATATATACACATATCGATATCAATATAGAACTTAAAAATAGTTCGAAGTTTAAACAATTAAACATGACAGTGAAGTTAAATTAGAAGTTAAAAGGATTAATGGGACTTGATAATCAATTGCAAAACACAAACTTGTTTGAGCCGCCTTGGACCAATTAGACCGATTTTAGGCACCGAGGACCGATTTAAGGCCAATTAAGAACGACTTTGACCAACTATTGATTTTTGGGACGGATTAGGGGAAATCACATCAGTCTAGGGCCACTTAACGATTAATACTCGCCTAGATCCGATCTTTACAACACTACCCCTATTTATACTAAACTAACTTAGACTTGAATTAGAAGACCGAATCAAAACATCAACAACTAATTAAACTACCAAATCAAGTAAACAAATAAGACAATTAACTCTCTCTAACAATTAGACATTGACAAGATTAGTCTAGCAATCATCCCCCTAATCTTGTCTCACACCATCCTTCACAATCACTCCGGTCTTGAACACCTCTTGTGACTTTTAACCTGCTAAAATTGACATCTCCTCAACCTTTCCCGGACCCCCAACCTTTACATCGACCACATCCTAAATCTTCTCGGTTTGAACCCTTGTTTTGACAACAATTTCTTTGAATCAAAACTTGGTTCTCTGACTTGTACTTCTTCTTGGATCATTTAAGCCACTTGCTTATTCAAACAGGCCTCCGACTAAAACACTAACTCGTTGCTTTTCTGTTTTACCCGGCCGCTGATCGAAAACCTGCCACCTTGTCGTTTCATTACCCATGCTTCTTGTCGGGTTACTTCCACAAAAAGAACCACCTTGCTCTTCTTCTTGGCGTTTTCTTTTTCGTGAGGAAGAATAGTTGTTGATTCTATCTTTTAAACGCTTTCTGATTAAAAGCAAACCTGGTTTACGCCCTTGATTTGATCACACCTATTGTGGCGATTACAAACCCTTCTCCCAAACCCGCTAATGCTAGACTACAATACCCTGGTCGAACTACACCCTTCTCAAACAACCTTCTTCCACTAACCAAGAAAACAAAGCTACCTGCTTCCATCGTTTTCTTGCACCCTCCATGGAATTAAAGCCACCTGTTTTTTTCGGATCCTTGGTCTAGTTTTTTGCATTGTTGGCCGAACCTTATACTGCCATTTCCACCCTAAAATCGAATCCGATAACGGCCCTATAGTCAAAAGCTACTCGCTCGAAAATCGACTCTCAAACTAGTACAAAGCTCTGATACCAATTGTTGAAAATCAGGCCTAAAATTGAACACACTAGGACGGTATTGACTTCAACAAAGATCAACTCTTTTTATTAATTAGAAAACTTGACACTATTATAATGACACCAATGACCCTTATTTATATTAAACAAACTTGTAAACCAAGTTAACCTACTTAGACTTAACTTAGAAAACCAAATCAAAACGCCATTAACTAATTAGTATTCCAAATCAAACTAAATTAAGTAAACAAATCAGACTCAATAAACCAATTAAAACAATTAACTAAACCGACCCTCTAACGATTAGATATTGACATGATTAGTCTAACAAATAGCACAAGAAAATTATAGTTTTTTCAAAGTCTGTAGTTGATGTGCTTATTATATAGCCAATGGAGAAACTAGCATACTTATCGAATTCAACGGATCGTTGTCATTTTCAATTGCATCCTTTCCTGATTTTGGAGCTTCATCCTTTTTGTTTGTACCAACCATCCTCCTGCACAAAATACAACATCATAAACCCAAATATGGTTCAAATGCTAGCCATCAAAGGAACAACTCAAATTTACAAAAAGTAAAAAAGAAACATAACCATGCTAGATTAAATAACATACGGGACTCTTTAAAAACATAAACCATAAAATCAAGATACTAACATCAATAATAGTAGGCATCAACATATTTAATGTAAGGGTTAGAAGTCTTTAAACACTAAAATGGTTTCTAATGACAATATGGTTCACAATACACATAGACTACTATCCAAATGTAGAAAAAACATTATGGGCGCTAGTTCTGTACTTCTGTTCTCTACCTACAGAAAATTTCACAAATTTTCAACCTCAACCTAAACTGATTATCAATTGTTAGAAACAAACAACGAGAACCGACTCTTTTCTCAACAAATTTGTCAAAAATAAGCTGCTTCTACAACTCAGTTGTATGGATGTTGCCTAATTCCCTGAGAATATGACCTAGAAGCAGCATACAAACAACAAGCACAAAACTGAAAAACCACACCACTTACAAGCTCGTTTTCCTCTAGTGCAGAACACCAGGCACCAAAAAATCTTCAAACTGCACCAAATTCAGAACAAAACATGAACTGGAACTCGAAATTCATGTATCAATTTAGCATAAATACAAACAAATTCCCCAACCTTCGTATTCAACTAAATCCCATTGATTCACTGAATTCAAAGCGAAACGACCAAATCAACGCCTATAAACTACATTTAATATAGTGATTTTTCCGGAACCACAACACGCAAACGCAAACGCAAACACAAACCCTAGCCGTAACTAAACCTCTAGAACAATTTGATTTGAAGAAAACTAATACGGAATTTAGTAATAATCAAGAATCTGCAGGATTTAATTTTGATTATTCGTGAATGAAGCAGAGATTGGGGGAGATATGCGAGAAATTACCTCAAAATTGTGAAAGAAATCGGCGATTAAGGAATATGTCGAAGGCATCGATGAGTATGAGTCTGTATATATGTAAAAGTTGGAGGATATTTGCAGAATGTGGGCTTATTGGTCTTTGGGCTTGGGTTGGGCTTTTTAACTTGCTAACAAAAGAATAATAAATAAAAATTAAAGTGATGGTTGGTTCGTGTAGTTTTGTAGTTTCATCAAAACATTAAATTTGATATTTAACGAGTAAAGTTACATGTGTGATGCGACGTGATTGCGTAGCAATGCATTTATGAACTTCGCTACATGTTATGCGGCAATGACAATGGCGTGTTGGGGTCTTGCGGAGCGAGTGCGAATTTCGTTATGTGCATTGTCTCGGTGAAACTAACATGGTTAAGTATGTAAACTAAATGAATGAAGTTTGTGTGATTTATTTTTGACGACTGAATTATAGATAATTAATAAAAGAGTATTATGTCTCGTATGTTGTGATATGATATTTTTAAAAGCATGGTACTCAAAAAAAATTTAGGAAAGTAAAAGAAAAAGAAAGTAATTTAATTAAAAAAGCATAAGAAAAATAAAAGAAAAAAAACTAAAAATAAAAAATGTGGGTCATGAGTTCGAACCCAAGTCCCTTAGTTCAAAATGCAACGTTCTTATCATATACGCCTTTATCATCCGCGCCACCTACGCTTTAGTGATTATGTCAAGAAACAATTTATCTGACATAGCAACCTTTAAAAAAAATTAAGCAAAAAAAGTAAATGATGTGGGCTAATAAGAATTCAACACCAGGCGTGTCATTGGAGAACACACCAACACTCGTAATTGAGTATATATAAAATGTTTAAAAACTTAGGATTTAGTCCCCACTTTAATTTATTTTTCTTGTATGGTTCAAGAATTTAACAGGATTAACTATCTAACATTATTTTTTTATAAGTGGCGTGTATGTCATTTAACATTGTTTTTTTTTTTGTGTGTGTGTTTACTTTTGTGTGTGATTTAAGTTATACTTTTTGATCTAAGTTTTATTAGAAACGCAATACGTTTCATTCGACTGTATGTCCGAGTTACTTTACATCCGAGTTACTTACATTCAAAGTGAATTTAGTTTGAAATGAGTTAAGACAATTGTAATCTATACATTATCACATTGCATATGACATCATCTTAACACATATTTTGTATGTACTTTTTGAATAGATCTACGTTTCAATAAAAATTTTGTTTGAAAAAAATTAGTCAAATATTATATGTTTTTATTAAACGTTTATAAATTTGAGTTACTCTACGTTTCGAGAAAATATAGTTAGAAAATAAGTCATATCGATTAGGGTCTGGGTAGGATGTCGCGGCAACGCGCTGCTTTTAAAACTAGTTTATGCTATAGAGGCTGGACCAACCATAGACATTTACGTATTTCCACTTCATAAAATTATTAATTACATAATTACTCAAGTCAAAAATTAATTACGTATTTTCCTTTATAAAACATATATATTACATATTTACCCATTTAATTGAATTACTTATTGAACAATTATTTTACTCGTATTTTCACTAAAGTATTTTTAGACGTTTTAATTTCTAACATTATCAATTACATATCTTCATAAGTTCGAGTCTTCTTTATAAATAGAAACAATAAAATTTCATATTGTTTAAAATTCATTTCAAAACAACAATAACCGACAATCAAAGTTGTATCTTCAACTACAAATCATTATTGTTGAAAGTTTTAAATAATTATAATAATAATATGTAAAAAATAGTAAAAAAGATAAAATAGTAGTTTAATAGGTTATTTTTTTATGAAAAAGATAAATATATAATATATATGTTGTAAGAAAAAAATATATAATTATTTATTAATCTGAGAAAGTATGTAATTTATGATCTTAAAAATAAAAAATATGTAATAATTACACTGATTTAATATTCCACAACATATTACGCGTTCTTCCACTTTGAGGCCATAACCATTTGACCTCAAAATATTTATGATTTAAATCTTTCGTCATTGCATCAAAATATGTCTATAACACTAATATGTTTATTAATCGAGGTTCACTTCTTTATATAGATATTAATCACAGTCATATCAAGAATCAGATGAAGAGGAAATTTTCATCCATGTCT